>OY757942.1:24908578-25151078 GCA_963585895.1 Sepioteuthis lessoniana
AACTAATAATATTTGCTTTGATTACATTAAGAATGAATAAAATAGGCAATATACTCTTTCCTTTTTGCTTCTTTTCTTTCATTCTCATTTTTTTAAAGGGAAACTGTAAACATTAACCTCTGTGTTTAACTGGACTCAAAATCAATTGCTAAACTATGAAAGGACGAGAATAAATGATTTTATTTTCTTTGAAAATTTTTGTGTTCCCTTTGAGTGGAAGTGAAAATAAGAAAATTGACTGGTAGACAAATAAAGTTATCATTTTTTATTTGGTTTATTTATTAAATAGCATATAAATTCATGAGTTATCTAATAATAAAAATTGATTCATTTGTAAATATTTTTATTGTAATTTTTATTATATTCTAAATGTTCCTTTGCATTTTTTTAATTGCACTTTTTTATTTGCCTTTACTTATTTGTATGCACACAGTTATCAGGTATTAAATATTCCAATGTAATGTTCATCATTTATAGACAATTGTATGAATTGAAGTTATAATTCCAATGTAATAATAATCGTTTGTTTTCACACAATTCCAGTATTTCTAACACAAATAATTTTCAAGCAATTATTAGGTCTCAAGTGATTATGACAATCCTTGGTTAACAATTATAGTTTTAAGTAACTGTTCCTTATAGAAATGATTTGCACACAGTTATATGGCATCAAGTATTCTTATCCAATATGATTAATTTTTGAACACATTTATTTGATTCATTTGTGAGACCCTAACTAGTAATACCACTCTGAGTCAGAGCGGATCTGGGAGTAATGGCAATGAAATGGTTCTTCACATACTCCAAAGCTCCGAGAGTAGAGTCTCGCCAAGGGATTCAGTTTTGTGTCACACTCAGGAAAGTCCTTTTGGAAGTTCTTATCTCTTTGCAGATGATGCAATTAGAATATTCTAAGCCCTGCTGACAGTGTGAATAGATATTTTGTAAATTTCTAAATTTGCTCTATAGAAATGGTTAATTTGGTTGGCTGTCAAGTTGGTTGCTTAGTTTTACAGCATATCAACTCTTTTTGGGTTATTTCCTGCAGAAATGAGTTTAACAATTATGATCTTGAATTATGTACAGGAGAAACATGTATTTTCACAATCATTTTAAATTTTGTCATAAACAGGTTGAAAAAAAAAATTTTAAAACAATGATGAGAAAGAGTATCTAGAGAAATTCTAGAGGAGTACTCTACACCTTTCAAAGCTACAGAACTGTAGTCTCATCACTGGATGTAGTTTTGCTTTCTACTCAGGATAAACGTGGGGGAATAATGAGAAAATGCTGGAATGTCACTAATTTTATACTTTGCAATGTTAACAGGGCCAAAAATACACAAATTGCATCAATTGTAGAAGGCAACACTACACCCAAGAAGAAGATTTCCCTGGGTAGAACACTAAACTACATTTGATGGTTATGTTCCAAGTCTGGAGCTCTGGGAAGTGTAGGTTACCTTTTAATAGCCAAGATTGGGTGATTAAGATGATCTACTGGGAATTGTACAAGAGACAAAAGTTCAACTATACTGACAAATGTTTTATGCACAAACCAGAATCTGTTCTTGAAAATGAAGTGCATAAAATTCTTTGAGAGCAACAAACAGATCATTAAATTAGCTTTAATAAACAGAAAAAAAAATAACTTGTTGTCGCATTGAATTTTGACATTCCAGCTGACATCAGAGTGAAAATATAATGAATTCTTGTGGTGCTAAAGTGCTAGACTGCTCTAACATTCACTTTTGAACTAATGCCCTTAGGAAAAGCATGAACCCTCTATGGGTTAAATATTATAACTTCTGTTCTTCTACAAAGATGACTTTGGCATTAAATAACCCATGAAAGTTTATGTGCCATTAAACAAAGAAACTGAAATCAAAAATAAAAGGTGAAAAACTGGTTAAATAATAGGATCTTCCAAGATGGTGATATTGTTTAGTTGGAGACTTTTGAACAGTCCCAAAGAACTTAGAAAAGAAACTGATGATCAGAGGAAGAATTGAAACTAATCACACTACAGCACTGTTAAAATCATCTAAGATTCTTTGAAGGGTCCTGGAGATCTGAAGAGACATAATGTTACTCAAACTCCAGTATAAAATCATCTCCAAGAGCTAAAGTAAAAAACTTGCAAGGAATACAATAATAAAAATTATAGATAAGATTAAGGAAATAAAAATAAATTTGCTAATCCTATGTAGACATTGTTAAAAAAGACTAGATCTCATTACCAAGAAGAAAAGAAATTGATAGCTTGTTAATTTAGTTATTCCAGGAGACCACAGAGTGAAATTTGAACTAAACTAAGACAAAAGAAATCCATGTTAAATATCTGGACCTAAACAGCAACAACAACAACAACATAAAGGTGACTGTAATACTAATTATCATGGAAAAAATCTCAAAGAATCTGGAAAAGAGACTGGTGGAGTTAGAGATTGATGGAACGAGTGAAACTCTAGATTACAACATTAGTGAGATTGGCTAGAATGTTGAGAAGAGTCCTGAAAAGCAAAGGAGACTTGGTGTCACTTGAACTCCTGTGAAGGCCACCAGTTAGTAATAGAGTAAAACAATAATAATAATAAATACTACCAAAAGATCAGATCTTGTTTTAATTTACTAGAACTTGTCATCTAATGGATTTTGCTCTTCCAGTGGACCACAGAGTAAAAATCATTGAAAAAGAAAAGATTGACAAATAGTTGGACCTGGTCGGAGAACTGAAAACTGCAGAACATGAGGGTGATGGTGATACAAACAGTAGTTGGTGCTCTTAGAATGGTCCCAAAATGTTTGGAAAAAAGACAAGTAGAATTGGAAATCAGAGAAAAAAACTGAAATCATCTAGACCACAGAATATTGGCTAGAATATTGAGAAAAGTCCAGGAGATCTAAGGATACTTGCTGTCACTTAGACTCCTGTAAAAGACCACCTGCTAATACTGGAGTAAAAAAACTCACAAGAAGTGAAGTAATAATAATAATGATAATAATATGCACAACCCAGAATTCGTCTTGGAGAATGAGATGCACAAAATTCTCTGGAATTTTGAGAAACAAACAGATCACCTAATCTTGGCCAGATGACCAGACATAATGATAGTCAACAACAAAAAAAAAAGAGAATCTACTGTATGGTGGACTTAACCATTTCAAGAGACCACTGTGTGAAAATGAAGGAAAGTGAAAAGAGAGATAAATACTTGGACCTTGCTAGAGAACTGAAAAAACTATGGACCTTGAAGCAAAATGTGATACCATTTGGGGTTGGTGTACTTGGGATAATCCCCATAGGATTGGTAAAGGGATTAAAAGACTTGGAAATAAGAAGACTAGCAGAGACCATCCAAATGACAGCATTATTAAGATTGGCTGGAATACTGAGAAGAGTCCTGGAGACTTGAGGAGACTTGCTGCCACTCGAACTCCAGTGAGAAACCATCAGCTAATGCTGGTGTAAAAAACTTTCAAAGGAGTAAAAAAATGATAATAACAGGAACAACAGTTGGAAATAAGAGGAATAATCTACTACAGCACTGTTGAGATTGGCCAGAATACTCAGAAGAGTCTCAGAGACCCAAGGAGACTTACTAATGCTCAAACTCCAGTGAAAACCTACTAGTTAATGCTAGTGTGAAAAAATCACAAGGAATGAAATAATAATCACAAAAATAAGGAACATAGTACAGGGAATTGTGCAAAAACAAAAAGAAATTTGACCATACTACCAAATGGTATATACACAAACTAGAATCCATCCTTGAGAATGAGAGGCATAAAATTCTATGATTTAAAGATACAAATGGATCACCTGATCATTGTCTCAAGACCAAACCTAGTAATGATTAATGAAAAAAAAAGAGAACTTGGTGTTAAATGGATTTTGTTGACCATAGAGTGAAAGTGAAAGAAAGTGAAAAAAGAGATACAAGTACTGAGACTTTGTCAGAGAATTAGGAAAGCTGTTGATCAATTAGAGTGACAGTGATACTAATTGTGATAAGAATACTTGGAATGGTCCTCACAAAAGCCTGGAAAGGAGGCTGGAAGAATGGGAAATTGGAGCACAAATTGAGACCATCCAAACTACAGCATTGTTGACATTGGCCAGAATACTGAGAAGAGTCTTGGAGACCTGAGGAGACTTGCTGTCACTCAGACTTCTGTGAAAGATCATCAGCAAATCCTGGTGTAAAAAAACGTGCAAGAAGTTAACATAATAATAATAATCCTCTTGTTAAAAAGAAAAAAATAACTTATTTAGTCAACTTTTCCGTTCTAGCAGGCCATTGAACTTCATTACCAGATGCTTGTTAACGTCGTACCTGTTTTTTTTGCAAGGCGTCTTATCTCTACCAGGGATTGAGTCAGTGTATTCTAAGTTCAGTTGGCATTATTTGCTGTGGAAGAATTACCATCAATTTTGAAATGAAAGTCCACAAGTCACTTTTAAAAGCCACAAGATTAAGATAAAGTAAATCTAGTGAAAGAATCATAATTTTGTAATGGTGTATTAATATTCAGCCATTGACAAGTAAGTAAATAAGTGGACAAATTTTTATGTTAATCGAATAAATGTCTGTGCAAAATGAAAATGAGATACAACATATAAAGTTATTAATTCACCAAAAATCATCTTCTTATTTACATTCAATTAGAATTTTTTTGAAAGACAACTCCATATGACAGTGAGAGTCTTAGAAGACGTTGGCAGGTGACAGGAGGAGGAAGAAAGAATTTACATTTATATTTATGCATGTATATAAAAGTCTGTTCAGTTATGAATTTGTGTAGATGAGGATAATTCTAAGATATATTCAGAGTTGTTAATCAATATTTGCTAGGTTAAAAATGAAAAGAAAACAAGAGAGAGAGAGAGAGAGAGAGAGAGAGAGAGAGAGAGAGAGAGAGATTTTATAATTTTACCTCCTTGACTACTATTAGAAGCTTTTGAAACATATTGGATTCTCCTTCGTAACTGTTTTTAGATGTGCGAAATATTTTTAAAATCCCAGACCTAAAATGGTCTAGACTAGTAAGTTACTGCCTTCTGGTAAAGTGTACCAAATTGTCACTCTTTTCTGATTAAGAGTCATGAAAAAGCTTTGCTGAGTATTTTTACAAAAGAAAAACATATAGTGCACATTTTATGTAAATCTTATACCTTAAATATAACATCAATGTAATTGAAAAATCACTTAAGAAAAAGAAAAATGTCCTGAAATGATTTTTAAGGGTTTAATCAATGTGCTTTCTATGTGCAAACAAAATTTGATGATATAAAATCAAAAAGTATAGAAATGTTTATATGTACTATTACTTAGATATAAGGTCGGTATTAATACAAGGTGGGATAAAAAGTATTGAAACTAAATCTTAAAAATTTTTGAATTAAAATTCTTAATGAAGATGTGTCCACAAAATAGTGATGATGTCTAGAAATCTAGGCTGCCAGTTAGATTTCATCCAGTCATCTATACAAGTTTGGGCAAACTCTCAAAACTTTTGGATCAACAGTTTTGATTTTTTTGGTGAAATATAGGCTTGTGCAAGTGCTACATTCTATTCTCTTAACCAGCAATATTTTCTTGAATTCTAAACTGAAAATTAATCTGAAGGGTAAACTTGTGAATGTGAAGGAAATCAGACTAAGTAGTGAAGCTTCAAACTCTTTCAAGAGTGGAGTTTAAGGTGTTTCAACCAAACTTGTTTGAATAATTGTGTTGAATGTCACAAGGACTATTTTGAAGAAAATTAATGTTTTATTCATTTTTCTTTTCTGTCTTGGTAAATACAACTTCAGTCTTGACAATTTATGAACATATTTCTTATAGAACTATTGACTGGTTGATTAATTGGTTGGTTGATTTTAAGACATGTCTGACATTGTTGGGTTATTTATTGTCAAAATCAGTAACTCTTGATAATAATCATTCATAATGAATTATAGATTCAGGCAACTATTCTTAATACACAGAATCTGAAAACAGTTTTATGGCTTTAAGTTTTCCTATTTGATATTAATAATTTGAAAATAGTAATGTGGTTTCAAGTATTCCAATCTAACAAAAATAATTTGCCATTAAAAGGTTATGAGTATAACTGTCTAAAACAAATGATTCGCATGCAACAACATGATTTCAAGTAATATTTATATCTTACATTGATAATTTTTGAAAACATCTATTTGACTCATAGATAGGAACTACCGGCCTGATTCAGAGTTGATTGAGTAGTAATGATCCTGAAAGACTGACTCAACACTCTCAAGAGTTCAAGATCTGTAGTCTCACCATTAGATGCAGTTTAGTATCATTGTCAGGACAGAATTATCTTTAGAAGACTGATTAATATTATTATTAACACTTTCCTCACTATCAATGTATTTTTAATTACTTTAAACTTACTGTTCTACAACACATCCCCGTACAAGTGGGCATACACACTAACTCCTTATGGTGCAATATGTAGTAACCTAATTTCACAGACCTATTACTAGTGGGTTCAATCTTCACAAAGTGTAGCATACTGGTGACCCTGAAGCTATGAGTGCATATAGGGAGTGATTTTTTTAATTAGGTTTTTAAGCTTTTTTTTTTTTGTAGGCTTGGATACCGTTGAGATTAAATGAATCCCCTCATAGCACAATGCCTAGCTGCAACAGAAAGGGGGTAAGTGCATATTGGGAGAGAGAATGAGCCACCTGCTTCATATAATGATTAACATGAGAGTAAGCGCTGTGAGACAGCACTTTTTACATGGAAGGGGACAGTACAGCAGAGAGAGTGAGAAACAAATCCTACCTAAAACCATTCTTAGAAGGTTTTCCTAGTTCAGTTTAAAACATTTCCTGTCATGACCCTAACAATTCTTGAAAGTGTTGTTGAAATCATGGAGCCTTTGCAGGAAAGATGGATGCATATTTAGTGAATATATATATATATATATATATATATATATATATATATATATATATATAACAAATTAATATATATATATATATATATATATATATAACAAATTAATTTTTTTAATTTGTTACTGGATAGAAAGTGTTATTTCCCATTTGCCTATACCCAGAGCAAATGAAAAATACCTATACAAAATCAAAACTATTCTTTGTTATTTTATGGGTTCACTTTGTGGTGCAATTGTTAATAAGTGAGTTTAGCTGACCATTGTTAGTGGGTTTGATTCTCACTAGGTGCCTCATATATTTGGCCCTGAGCCAAAATAAGTTATATATAGATAATGATTAGTGTACATATGTATTTAAATATAAGGTTTATATGAATATTTTCTAGTGGGGTCTATTTCTATTTTTTCTTCTTGAATTCTTGTTGATATTGATTGCCACTCCTTTTCTATCTTTAGTTCTTTCTCTCATTCTTTCTCCCCTTGCGGAATTTTAAGAGATTTATCTCTCAGCCCTTTTTACTCTGGTAGAACAACTGTTGCTTCCACTGTTGCTGCTGCTGCTGCTGTAATGGTTGGGTAAGGGGTCAGCATTAAACATTTCCACAACTTCACTCTGTTCCACAAATGGCTGCAAGCACTACAACTACTACTACTATTATTACCACAACTACAATTTTTTTTTTTACAGGGGATGTTTAAAATAGTCACAAATTGATTAATTTTCCAAAAGAGTTGTTAATTAAAATACAATTTTACAAAGTTGTACTTATAAAATCCTAACTCAGTCAGCATAAGGATAATTGCAGAAAACAATAATTAATCCTTAACACTCATTGCTGGTAACTGTGCTACTATCAAAAAGTATATATAACTGAGCAACCTGAATTCCAACCAATGAATCCCCATTTCTGAATTGCTATTACCTGACAACAATATAGCTAATCAAACTGTTAAATATCATCTTCATGTTTTTCCATTTTCCATTATTTTCAAATCATCAGTCTGTGGTGAGGAATTCACAGACATTGGGTTGTAAGGGTAAAAATATCAACAGAAGTTTCCATTTCTGCTGAGTTGAGACTTAGATGAAAGTCACAGTCAATTTAATGACAAATATAAAAAAATCCTTTCTACTAATTTGATCTTTTTAAGCCATACCTATGTTACCATCTTCATTGTCAATTAAAAACTTATTTCAGCCACAATGAATTATCCATACTTGCAGTACTTATACATACAAGTTATAAGATGTAATTATTAAAAATAAAGAATATAAAGTTATCTTATGAAAGTTTAATAAAATTATAGATTTTTCTGGATGTTTTATTTGTTTCCATCATTTGTTTAATATGGGTTGTTGTTATGTTTATACTGAGCATGGTATACATAATTACTATGGGTTCACTCAGAAATTTTAGAAAACCTCAGAACCTAATAAGAATTAATAAATATTTCAAGTGAGTATTTAGTATCCTGATTTCATGTTTTGGGGAGTCGTATTATCCTAATGAGACTTGCTCAGTCGGCTGGGCTGTAGAATACACAGACTGCATCTCTGTAGAGGGGTAAAACACCTCAACGAGTGTCCGGGATATGACACAAAACAATCTGATGGTGAGGTTCTAGTAATGCCGGAGCTTTGGGGAATGTGGAGTACTCCTTCATTACCATTACTCCCGGGTCCACTTTGACTCAGAGTGGTAGCATCTGATAGGGTCCTATCTAAGGGTCAAATAGAACTAAACAGTGTACTTATGCTAAACTGAAATGTTTGAACTTAACTGTTTATGTATGCTAAACTGAATTGTTTGAAATAGAACTGTTTCTGTCATTGAAACTGTACTTATGGTAAACCAAAATGTTTGAACTAAACTGAATTGCTTGAAATAGCACTGTTTTGACATTCAAACTGAATTGTTTGAATTAGAAATGTTTTTGACTATTAATCTGTGTACTTATGCTAAACTGAATTGTTTGAAACAGAACTGTTTATTATATAAAAATAGATTTGGCATTAAATAACCAACAAAGGTTGATATGCCATAAAAACCAAACCAAACCTAAAGAGACGAAATCTCACCTTAAAGCTGTCAGAGATGGTCTTCCTTGTACAGTTTAAAATATTTGCTGGCATGGACTTAATAATTCCTGAAAGGGTTATTAGTATCAGGCCAAAAATCCTGTAACTTTAGCTAAATGGATGGATTGACATTTTAGCATATATATAATGTGATTAGAAGAAAACTCAAACCTGGTTAAATTGTCATTATAAATTTATTTCGGCAAAGAATATTATACTCTTTGTCTCATCAAATGATTATATGTTTAATCTAAGGATGAAAAACAGCAAATATGGATTACAGTCTATGTATATGTATGAAAAAAAAGCAAAAAAAAAGCACTCTCATAGATTTATATGAAATTCCTCATATTCTTTACATAGATAATCCACACCCATTGTCTTTGGACACTGACTGCATATTACTGATATATATATATATATATATATATATATATATATATATATATATACATATAATTTTACATTTATATATATATACATATATATATCTACATATATATATATATATATATATATATACATATATATATATATACATATATATATGTATATTTGAAATTTTACATATATATATATTAAGTATAGTTGGCAACCTAAGATGAGGGTGACCTGAAGGCTCCCTTTTTCAATAGCTATAGTACATTCTTATGAATATTTGTGTATTTATGTGTAAAATGAAGACATATTCATATAAATTGCATTTTTTGTATGTTTGGTATTCTACTCTCCGACACACACACACACACACACACTCACTCACACACACACACACACACACACACACACACACACACACACACATACACACACACACACACACATATATATATATATATATATACCTGTTGTGACTTTGGCTACACATCACACCTCATATATCCAGGAGACAACTTCAAATTTGCTGGGCAACACATATATATCTTCATACACACACATACTAAATATCACTTATACGGCCACACACAATAATACGCAACTATAACTGACATGAGCACACACATAAACACATACACACACATGCACACATAAAGAGTTGTACACAATCCTAACTTTTTTTACTGTATTTTTGATTTTTTTTATTTCTCCAATATCTTTCATTTTCTGCCTGATGATTGTCATTAATAAGACAGCATGAAACCTGTAGGCACAGACAAGCTTCCATGCTATTTAATATATATAAAAAATTAATGTACATTAACTTATCATTATTATATATATATAAAGAGAGAAGAGAGATAGAAACAGAAAAAGAGAAACATTGACAGAGATAGAGACAGAAAAAAGAGAAGTAGAGAGAGACAGAGAAGGTGTTTATATGTTTATGATTTTAAATATGTTTTTAGATTCAGTTTGAAATTCATTGTAAAAATATTTCTGATTCATTTTTCAAATTAATTTTTTAGATCATTTTACTATATATATATATATATATAGAGAGAGAGAGAGAGACAGAGAGATAGAGACAGAGATAGAGAGAGAGAGAGAGAGAAAGCTAGAGAGAGAAAGAAAGTGACAGGAAGACAGAGAGACAGAGAGAGAAAGAGCGAGTAGGGGATTAAAGGTTTATAATTTTAAATGCAGTTTTGAATTCATTGCAAAATAATTCTGATTCACTTTTGAAATTAATTTTTAGGTCATTTTACAGTCTATATCTTTATCTATATCAATCTACCTAGCAATGTATATATATATATATATAGTATGAGTATTATTCGGTCCAGCTGGTCTTTGGTTTTTTTCTAAAAGAAAGTATATATATATATATTTATATATATATATGCATATATAGAGTAATTTACACTCTCTCTCTCTCTCTCTCTCTCTCTCTCTCTCTCTCTATATATATATATATATATATATATATATATATATATATACATTTACTCTATTTATTCATATTTATATATACATGAAGATAATACAATAAGGTGAATTTTTCCTTGGAAGTTTATCATAAGAAATACTGTTTCCAGTTGCAACTTTGTTGTGAGGGGTCCTTTTATGTTCCAAAAATCTGTCAGCATGACCTTCTTAACTGAGTGTTGCATCTGGAACATTTTCTTTACCAGAGATTCATGGATTGTCTTTTCGACTCAGACTCTTAGTGACAAATCCATGTTTAGGCAATTGGTAAACATTCTTTAGGCTAAAACATACTTTTCTATTTGCATCAAACATTATTGTGTAAATTTTACATTGTTTGTACTTCTTAACCACCAAAAATTTGATGACAGACTTCTGTTCAGTCCTAGAGCACTTTGATTTTCATTGATTTTGACTTGCCTCAAAATAAATATATTTGTGAGAATAAAATAATTTTTGCTATAAACCAATTCAAAACAATCTAGAGTTTACAATTAGAAACAATAGGTGAAAAAAATTATTTTGCTTTTTTAAAAAAAAATCCCTAATTTATTGAATCACCCTTATATATATATGAAGAAGAGTTAAAAAACAAAATAATCCAAAATTTGCTGAATTTACAGAAAATTTCACAATAAATTCATCAAATTTTGGATTATTTTGTTTTTCAACTTTTCTTCATACTGTCAGATTTAATTTCCTTATTTACTTCCATATATATATATTTACCAACGCCACCACATGAGCAGGATGTGACACAAGGTGAATTTTTAAGCAGCGTTTAACAGGTTTGATTTCAGAGTTTTCCATCTCCTAGACGTATTGCCTAACCAAGGTTAAGGAACCTAATCTGCTTTACTATGTACCCATAGCTGGAGGGAGAATATGAGGATTCATATCTTTCCCAAGGTTGTTAGAGTTATGTGAAATGCAATCAGCCTCATCCAGGATTTGAACTTGTGTTGTCATGTCCCTATTTCCTACCATGATAACCATTACGCCATGGACACTTCCTATATATATATATATATATATATAAAAGAGTTGCTTCCTATATATATATATATATAGGAAGCACTTCTTATATATATATATATATATATATATATGCAAAGTGCTTGTGGTGGGTGTGATGGTTATATAGGCACCTTCTATATATATATATATATAATCACAGGAGGTGTCAATATGACCATTACACCACAGACACCTCCTATATATAAACATGTATATATATATATATATATTTAGGAATTGCCTATATATTGAGCACTCTAGCGAAGGAATTAATGGCAGCCACTTGCATAATGCAAAGCTCTTCTAATGAAATGAGCAATCTGGTATCCCGTAAGGCAAAAGGTAAACCAATGAAAGTTAATATATGAGGTGTTATAATTCCTGAGCAGACATATGTCGCCTAATGGTTGAGTGGTAAGATATTAAGTCTAACTTAAAGTTGGGCAGGTTTCCATCCCAGCTTGAAGCATCCTGCATGTCTAGCCACATTGAAGAGTTGTGATATAACAAAACAGTCAGTCTGTGAATGACAATATATATATATATATATATATATATATATGGTTCCAGTATCTATCTATCTATATATATATATGTAATTCCTATTTCTCTGCACATATATCCATATACAATTATATTTCCATTTGTAAATTTATATAAGTTCATTTATCAGTATATGTATGTAATTATTCTTTTTCAGTGTGTATTTACAAGGTGATAAATTTTGTACTCTTTGCCATAGTCTAAGTTTATTTTGTAACTTAGTTTCAACTGACTAGTGACTTTGATTGTCACTAAGTGTCCTATTCTGGTAGCCTTGTACCAAATGTGTGCAATATTAAGTACAGAATATCATGAGGTGTAATTGTTAGTGAGCTCAAATAGCTAATCAATGTTTTATTTTTCCCTGGTACTCTATATGTGCAGCCTTGTGCCAAACTAAACCAGGCTAAGTGAATAATCACAAAGTGGTATTTTTTAAAACATATCAAAATATTTTGGGGAAAGAAAAATGTGGAGACAAGTTTTTACTACTTGCTCCTAAAAAACCAAAAAAAAAAAACAACTTTCAATATCCTGGGTTTTACCAAAGCTTGAACCCTCACCACTTTCTTGAAAATATCTAATTACTCATCACTACATCATGTTTTTTTGTTGTTTTGTTTTGTCATTATTTATCACACCTGCTACAATTGCTCTCATATCTTCTACTCCAGCCAACAGTTGTAAAGCAAGAGGATGGGCAGATTCAATATATTTATCAAACTATCAAGTCTGTGTTAAAGCCAATCTATAGAAAACAAGAAGTGTGAATCTTTCTCCCTATGTTTTTATTACTGTTAATAACTCAGTACAAATACAAAATCTCTCCAAGATAGAGGTTTAAGTATTGATTACCCTTATTCCAATCACTGCCATAGCAGTCACATCTTTAGCCAACACTGCTGCTCTGTCATATTCAAAGTAAATGCCATACATTCTTAAATAACTTGCTTAAATGCTGAATTTTGTCGACATTTTAAGTCATATCATTTATAGAATTATTATAAATGTTGGATCAGAATACTTGAGACCATAGAACTGTGTGCAAATTATTTGCATTAGGAATAGTTACTTGAAGCTCATAAGAATCATTATTGTTGATTTCCTCAAACCATATAATTGCTTGCAAATTGTTGATGTTTGATAGGAATACTTGAAATTTAACTGTGTGCAGACTTGTGTTTATTAGTAAATGAAAATAGTTACTTTAAACCATATAAAAGTAAGTAAAGTTAGTGACCATAGTTGAGGGTGACCAGAAGGCTCCCTTTTCGATAGCTACAACACCAAGGTGTTGGGGAGGGTGCTACTCCTTCCCCTGGATTTCTCCACTTTACCCTTGATACATACCTTATAATGTTGAGTGTTAAGCAAGGAGGTATCAAGTACCATTTTTTAAGTCTTTGGTATGACTTGACCTGGAATTGACCCCAGGTCTCCTGGGCCATTGGCGAACACTCTAACCACTTGACCAATGAGCCGGTTTAACCATATAATTTTGTATAAATTATTCATATTAGATAGGAATATTTAATACCATATAAATGTGCAAACAAATGATTTTTAACGTCAAATAAAATGCACTTTAAATAATCATTGCGATGGAATGTTGAAAATATAGGTAATTATGATTGTAATAAAACATCTACCAATTAATCCAATTTTAGCATTAAATAGTCAATAAGTTAAGCAAATAATCCTAACCAAAACTACCAAAATCTTTATCTTTATTTCTGTATTTAAATATTTGATGGGAAGATATTACAGCTGAATAGAAAGGATATTTATATAAGATATGTGGATTGAATGAAAAGTTTGTCTGCTGACCAATATATTCTCATAGAATGTGACCAAATGAGGCCTATTTTTCAGCATAGACCTCCTTGTGGTTCACACACTTCTTCCATTGGTGTTGCAGTACTTGAACTCATTGGTTAAAAAAGTCATTAACAACATTATGTGAACTTTTCAGCCTATGGATTTTTGAGCCTACTCTTATAATAATTCTAATAGTACAGTAAAGTTATTGAAAGTTTTTTGATGTGTACATCAAATTGACTGTCTTTTGATGTGTGCATCAAATTGACTGTCTTTTGATGTCTACATCAAATTGACTGTCTTTTGATGTCTACATCAAATAAGCTTTAGAATAAATAGCATTAATCAATAGATTAGATGTGTATTCAAAAAGTATTGAGACTGAAGATGTGTCTACCAAGACAGAAATGAACAATGAATGAAACATTGATTTTCTTTGAATAGCTTTCTTCAAAAAGTCTCAAGACTGAAGCTGTATTAACCAAGATAGAAAAGGAAAATAGATGAAACATTAACATGAGGTGAGTTCAAAAGAAATAAAGATTGGAACTTTATGTACCAAGAAAGAAATGAATGGTGAATGAAAAATTAATTTTCTTCCAAGTAGTCCTCTTTCCCTTCTACATGCTTTTTCCACTGAAGGAGATGCATTTTGTGTAATGGTTATTGGCGATGGAAATGAAATTAGTGATCAAAGTTCAAAACCTGGATGAGGCTGTTTACATTTTATTTTATGCAAATGTCCTTGTTCTTCTCCCAGCTATGGGTAAATAGTAGAGCAGAATGGGTTTTTTAGCCTTGGTTAGGCAACTAATCCAGGAAAAGGAAAATTATAAATTCTAACTAGCACTTTAAAGTTCATTAGAGAGGGCTTAGATAAATGCACATTTATTCCAGTGAGTTTTCCTTTGGTCAAAACACCTCTGAAGATTCTCCTTTTATATGGGATGAAGCTGCATCATCATATCTTTTTTAATCTTAACGCCTCCCTTGAAAGATGAATTTTCCATTTAGAAAAGAAGAAAAGTTACATGAAATTTGGTCAGTTTGGAGGGTACTGCACTGGCATAATCCTGTGTTTTGCTAAAAACATTTCAAACAAAAAGAACTGATACAGAACTGATACTTCATAAATGTTTTTTTCAAATTGGTAATGTCTACACATATGGAAATACTGGAGAGTTGTTTCGTCCTTATAAGGTCTCATCAGCAGTGTATATTGTGATTTCCCCCACTGGAGATCAAACCAGTGACCAATGCAGGGTCATGTAATTATTATAACCTCAAGAGCAAGAATATAGATGAACATTTTTTTTTTAAGTAGAGGAATTATATTGTGAATTGAATTACCATGTCCATGTCCATGTCCTCTGTAAAGAGTACAGATGTAACTTGTGAGACACATTCAGGTAAATCAGCTGTGCAGTTACCATGACTAGTTGATTTGGCATCACTTATGTGTGATGTGGATTGACGGCTCAGTGATAGAGTTTTGGCTCTGCATTCTGTGGTGCTGGTTTGATCTCCAGTGGGGGAGATCATGGTATACACTGCTGATGAAACCTAATAAAGTTGAAAGAGATGTCCAGTGTTTCTGTATGTCGTGCGTAAGTGTTCGCTAGAATTTTTGGTCATGACAATTCAATTCACAATATAATTCCTTTACTTAGGAAAAAAATGTACATTTAGTACACTCCTGTGAGAATTCAATTGTTACCTCTTTTGAAAACTTATGATTGAGGTAAACATGAACTTAGACTATAGACTATTAATATGAAGCTACAAATTGAACTGGAAATTACTTTATTCATCATATTAAAACATTTTGATGATATTGCATGTGTACCAGCCTAAGTTAAACTAAGTAAATAACTTGGATGCCAGCTGCTAGAATGCTTGTTTAACAAACCAATTTATTAGTTCAACGAAACTGAACTTCATAGTGTGTTCAACAGTTGTGACCTTGTATCAGGCTAAATCAAACATAGAAAAGAAGCTTTGCCATTATTATAGTACAATATTTAGTGAGCTCATGAAATGAATAGTTTCAACAGTGTAGTAAGACTGAGCCTCATTGAGTATCTTAACTTTTTCTATGATTTCTTTCTTATTCAGTCATCTAAAAATGAAGACTTAAAAAAATTGAAATATGAACACTGACAGCCTGAAAGTATTACACATTAATTCGTCAATGACATTTATTAACTTATAAGTTTGGAGTTACAATCTTAAAAAACCTTTAAAAACTGCACATTGACAACAAAAGGATGACAGAACACAAAGCTTAACTTCTTACTTACAAAGTGTATGAGTGTACCTCAACAATTAAATGCACCACTTGAAAATCATACTTTGTATCTTTTGCATACCAGGACATTGGAATCAACATGAGATGTCAAAGTGTAAATAATGCAATGGTAGTTTCATTGAAGTACAACAGACCTTTTTGCCATTTTTGTTGTATCATAATGAAATGGCATTTAATTGCACCAAGTACACCAGGCATTGGCATAATGGTTAGAGTGTTCACCAATGGTCAGGGAGACCTGTGTTCAATCCCAGGTCGAGTCATACCAAAGACTCAAAAAATGGTATTTGATGCCTCCTTGCTTAACATTCAGCATTATAAGGTATAGATCAAGAGTAAAGTCGAGTAATCCAGGAAAAGGAGTTGCACCCACCTCAACACCTTGGTGTAGTAGCTATCAGAATGGGAGACTTGGGGTCACCTTTGACTATGGTTGCTAACTTTACAGCAAAAACAGTTGCTCAATTGTAATGCTCAAGAAAGTATCTGACAACTGCTCTTTTGTTGAACCTTATAGGAAAATCCAAATTTTTCCAAGGGTTAAAAACTGTTCCCATATCAAGGCAAATTTCTCCTCGATTTTGTTGACAGGAAAAAGATTAACAAAAAATAAATTAACCATTCTTGTCATATTCAATAAGATTAATGAATTTAATGAATAAGCAATTCATGGCATATTTAATAAAGCATATAAATACTACTCTTGTTAAGAAAATTATGGAATTAGCACATTTAAGGGACACCCACTTTGTTTTTTTTATTTAGCAGTAAACAAACTAATAACAGATAAGGTGAAAAACATTTTTCTTTTATAATAATCAATGATTGCATTGATGCATCTGTACCAGAATTTGAGAATTTGTTTAAAAAGAGAAAAAAAATTAGTTTAAAAAGAGCAAAGAAAGATTAATCACAACAAACAGTCATGGCTTTGGAAACATAAGAACAAACAGAAAAACAACAAAAAATAGGAAACAGAAATATGAAGCAAAACAACAGTATGAAAATTTTGAGCAACAAACTAGTGAGATTGTACAAGACCTGAAGATGGCTAAGAAAGGGAAATGTCAAGAGAGGAACTAAATCTCTTTTAATAGCAACATAAAACAATGCATTAAGGACCGTTTATACGAAAGCAAAAATATACAACAGAATAGCAAGTGTAGGTTAGGTAGAGACAGAGATGAAACAGCTATTTTGTGATTAATTGTTTCATAATAAGGGAATAGAGCAAACTGGCACAAAAGGGGTATAAGACTAACTATGATGAGTGGGAAAGGTGATCCACAGGGAATTGTGCAAGAAATTGAAATTTAGCCATACAACCAAATGGTATATGTACAAACCAGAATTGGTCTCAGAGAATGAGATGCATAAAATTCTCTGAGATTTTGAAAAAAAAAACCAATGGATCACATAATCCCAGCCAGAAGACCAGTACTAGTGTTGATTAAGAAGAAAAAAGAATTTGTCATTTAATGGATTTTGCCATTCTGGCATTCAGAGAAAGCAAGAAGAGAGACAAATACTAAGATCTTACTAAAGAACTAAAAAAATGGAAAATGTGGGTGACAGTGATACCAATTGTAGTTGGTGCAAATGGAATAGTCCACTGAAGCTTGGAAAAAAGTCTGGAGTAACTGGAAGTCAGAGGAAGAATCAAGACCATCCAGACCACAGCTAGAGTACTGAGAAGAGTCATGGAGACCTGAGGAGACTTTCTGTCACTCAAACTCATGTGAAAGACC
This sequence comes from Sepioteuthis lessoniana, assembly GCA_963585895.1. Lineage (NCBI taxonomy): Eukaryota > Metazoa > Mollusca > Cephalopoda > Myopsida > Loliginidae > Sepioteuthis > Sepioteuthis lessoniana. Next base: position 24,926,888 of record OY757942.1, read on the forward strand.
ACCACAGCTGTGAAAAACTCCCTGTGAGTAAAATAGAAATAATAATTTGTTTGCTTTTGGTAGTAAGGATTCCTATCTAATACTAGCAATTTTCAAACATTTTTAACCTATAGATGATGCCTTAACAAGTATGACAAGTCTGGATTGGAAGGAACCTGAGAATAATGGCAGTTAAGAGATGACCCTCTCACTCAGATCTACCAAACTTACCATTGAATAAAGTTTTGTGTCCAATCAAGAATAACTCCTTTTGTGAGGGTCTTATCTCCCTGTTGGTGGAGTCTAAACACTGCCAACTTGGCTGATAATCTTTGAAATATAAATTATTATTATCAAAATATTGAACCTTAAATAGTGTTTTCAAAATCCATATGAGCTAATAAGAGCCCCAAAAATTCATAGATTTTATGCGTTTTATAGTATAAATATAGCAAAAATGAAAGTGACTTTTACCAATATTTTAAGATAGCATCTCATCACTTCTCTTATTCAATCTTTCTTTTTCTGTGTTAAAAAATGATTTTTCTTGTTTTAAGATTTCTTTGAGATTAGGTGTTGTTGAGTTCAATATTAAAAACTCCCCATGAATTGTTATTCCTTTCCCAGAATGCTTCTGACTCATTTGTTTGAATCAATTAAACTTTCTCTGATTCAATTATACATCATATCAGATCACAATGTATTATGTTACAAAAAGTATTCAATAAATAACATATCCAAAAAGTATTGAAAAGGGCTATGGCCATCAAACTCTTATTATCTATTAACATTTCAACCTATATTTTTGTTATCATCCAAGAAAAGAGACACAGTGAGCTGAGTTCAAATTCTGAATGAATTTCTTTTCATTTCCCTTTAGACTCATACCCCTGCATCACTTTCTATTTTAACTCTTCCAGTTATGGATAAAATAATCAAGCACACTGAGCTATTTATTCTTGGTAAGACAACTGGTAAAGGAGGAGTGAATTTGAATTGAAAACCTAGGTGTGCCATTCTACTGTTAGTTGCTCATTCAAATGTTGTGGCTGGCCTTCACTACCATGTAATAATGAAAATTCCACATCTATTAAAATTTTTGAATGTCACTGGATGTAATCAGAGAGGAAATCACTGGAACAATTTAGCTTTCTTGTCAGACAACAAAAAAGGTTATAGGTTATTGGTGAGGATGATCAACCTCTACTGCCATACTACTAATATCTGCCTCTGATCTTGTGGGGCAATATAATAAGTCAGAAAACATTACTTTAGAGCAACCCTCTTATGAGGAAAGCATACAAGAATAAAAAAATGGATTCTTAACAGTGGGGACTAATTGGAAAAATAGTGTTTTCTCGCAAAAAATTGTTCAATTCATGGTTTTATTTTGCTCCCTGCATCTATGGTAATTTTGGTGGAAATAGTTAGGACACTTTACGTAGTGTTAGGGTCAAATAAATCTCTTTAAAAATTATTAGTACAAGATAAGAATAATTGAAACCATAAAAATGTGAGCAAATTATATGTATTAAGAATAGTTACTTGAAGCTATAATTGTTTACAAAATATTATCATCATTATTTACCTGAAACCATATAACAGCTTTGTTGTAGAGTAAGCTAGCACCCCTTCTGCACTCTAACAAATGGACTGGCTCATAGTCATAAATAGCCTACAATTAACGACTTTAATGGTTGATTAATAAACTGATATTAAGTTGATTAATATTTGGACTGATCTTACTTCATTTTGGTATACATAATTTTGACCCTCCTCTATTTCTTGTAAGTTCTCTTGCTAATTATTTGTTATTTATTTAACTGTGTTTTTTGTATTTATCAGTTAGCATCAGATACTGGTGTTGAATAAATATATTAAGCACTCATTATACTCTGTGTATCATTCACCTCAACAGTACAACAAGCTTAAAATACTTAAAAATATACAATTGTGTGTAAATTATTTGTATTTGACCGGAATATGTTAAACTAAATAATGGTGTGCAAAAATATCCTTATTATTGTTGTTGTTGTTACTCCTTGCAAGTTTTTCCAACCAGTGTTAGCTCATGGTCTTTCTCTGGAGTCTGAGTTACAAATTTTTCTTAGGTCTCTCAAACTTTTCTTAGTATTTTAAGATATAGTATTCTTGATATAAGCAATGCAGTTTTCTGGATGGTCTCAATTCTTACTCTGGTTTCTAGTTTCTCCAGTCTTTTCCCCTAACCTTTGGGTAGTGTTCCAAGTGCACTAACTATAGTTGGTATCGCAGATACACTTATGTTCCTCAGTTTTTCTACATTTGCTATTCTGTTGTGTATTCTCAATAATCACCTTGATATAATTGCTCTTCCTGGCATTTCCTATTATTTCACTGGTTGTGAATTTTTCATGCCAGCATTAGCTGGTAGTTTTTCATTTGAGTCTAAGAGACAAGAAATCATCTACACTTTCTATTCTGTTGTGTATTATAGATTATTTTAAAATTATGGATCCTTATGGCGTTGTTTTTGTTGCTATTAGAAGAAATTCAGTTCTTCTCTTGAGGTTTCTCTTTCTTAGTCATGTCCAGGTTTCCTCATGTTCAAATTCGTCAGTTTGCAGGTTAGAATTGCTATAAAGTTGTCTTCCTTCCCATTTCTGTTTCCTTCTTGTTTTTTTTTGTTTGGTCTTATGTTGAAAATGCTGTTACTGGCTGCTGCAATGAGTCTCAAGTCTGTGTATTGATACATCTACATGATTGTCAATGCCAGTGAGTCTTCTTCCCCAAACTTTTCTTAACACATATAATCTATGTCATCTCTCAGGTGTAAGGCCTTGTGCTTATTCATTAATTTTCTTATCCTTTGGTTGATTTGTCTGAGTTCTTTCCTTGTCCTAACTTAAGAGTAATCCTGAGAACCTCACAAGGGGGACTGCCCTTGTATTTATCTCCTTGTTGAAATTTCTGCTACAGAGCTTGGTTTCAAGAAGCTTTGTTGTTCTTCTGATGTACACTTTTCTTATTTTTTTCTTTCATCTCTACTTGTTGATGATATCCTCTTCTAATATTCCTAACTACTTGTAATTTTCCTTCTTTTCAAGACTTCTGATACTATCCTGATTTAGCAGATATATTTCTTCAGTTGTCTATTTTTCCAATTTTCATTATTAGAACAACATATTTTTCAATGCCAAATCCCATTTTTATGTATTGGGTGTATATTCTTATTGTTTGTATCAAAGTCGCCAGTTCTTTTTCATTTCTTCCAAATAGCTTGATGTCGTCCATGAACACGAAGTGATGAAGTCTTTCTTGTGAGTTTGTACATTTGTTGCCCCTTGTGCATGTCTTTAGTATGAATTGAATGGTATCATTGCCATTAGAAATAGTAGTGGTGACTTTATCTATGCTATGGCTACTTTTTTCTGTCTTGTTTTGTTCTCTTTGAGGAACTGTTGATCCGTGTATAGTTGGTCGTTCATTCCTCTGGTTCATTTTTGGCATCCTTTCTGTTCTTCCAAAAAATAGTCCATGGCATTCAAGAGAGTTATAGATTTCTTCAACACCACATCATTTGTAGACATGTTATCTGTCCATAGTTGTTGGGATGGTTACATTTTGTGTGTCTTTCTGGATCAGGATGATTTTCCTCTTAGTAATCCATTTGGGTATACTTGCTTCTTCTACGCATTTGCTTAGTTGTAGAGGCTGTCTTTTAGCACATCATAGTCTCACCACTTTAATAAAAGAGTTTTAAGAAGAGCTTGGTAACAGCTGCGCAGCAATTGGCACTCAAATTATTTTCTTAGATTATCTTATTCATTTTTTTAAATTCAAGACCAAAATCATCAATAATTTTGATTGATAATATCTTTCACTTCTGACTTTTACACTCTTCTTTTTATTAAAATTATTTCAGAAAATCATTTCTCTAACAATGCAGATCAGTGACAATAATCAAGGATAAGCTCTCAAAGACATCTCTTCTTTTGTCTGGTCATCCATAGCAACTGCTATATCAACTATGCTGCATGAACAATTAGTATTAAAGAAGTCTAAATCACACCTCTAATTCACTTGTCACCAACATACTTATTATTGCTTTAATGCATGAATATTAACTGAACAATTACAAAACAAAATTCAAAAGTTACAAAACAGTTGTATTCATTTTACCTTCAAATTAGATAAATATTAGCGCCACAGAATTTTTTAAAAGAATTAAAATATTTCATAAAAGAATAATAGAAGATTGCATAAAGGTCTTGATTTAATGTTTAAAACAACGATAATACAGCTCCTATATATTTGTTTCAGTGTATCAGATGAAATTTCTGATAATGTTAGAGATTAAACGAGAACTGTCAATATAAATGATATATCTCGAAACTTTTTTTTTCAAATAGTGTGGGGGAAGTATTTATTAAATTATCAGTGAAATGTTTTTGATTGTTTTGTATCTACATCCGATGATACCAATTATGCAATTTAAATTTGTAAAATATTTCCCTGATGAAGTTTAATATTTGTGTTGGATTTGTAATTTAGTTCCAATGCCTCAAACTGAAGTTTATTGCTTTGTTGTTATTCTGCTAAATTTCTATTTTTCATTATAGTTTATTTAAATATTTTCTTCTTGTTTCTTTCTTTGGTATTTTTAATTTGTTATACATATGTATATGTGTACCATAGCCATATAAATGAATAAGCAAAATGTAAATGGAACGTTCATTACATATATACATAACACAGAACATAGGAATCTCGAAGTTCGAAAAACACATAACAACTTCTTTGTTCAGGTATGAATCCCTTTATTACCTTTGAGTTAAAGGTTTCGACATAAGGAAGAGAGATACACATTCTTTCTATTCTGGCTTTTTCTTCTGCCCCCCCCCACGTGTGGCACCAGCCACAAAGGCCTCCGCGAGCAAGCAAAAGTCAACCGTCTCGTCTGGTGTCTAGTCTCAACTCACTGACTTTTTCAAAATTTCCCTAAATCTTCGGCGCGCTTCTGTCACTTGCACTGTATAACCCAATTTCCTATCTCGGGCTATTGTGACATCTCCGATTGACATGTCCGCTCTGCGCACGCATGTGAACACCTGTTTTAATGTTGCACCTAACTAACCCATGTGCTGAGCCGAAAGGTTCTCAGCCTAATTAAACCCAAAGGCATAAACCAAAATCCCTCAGCCATTATATTACATATGTATGTATATGTTTATATTTACCCAAACTTCCAGCCAAATGAGGCTAAGTTTTATGTGAAGTAAACTGGTTCGAATTCAGAGTTTTTCTTCTCTTTGAAGGGTGGTCTTATCGAGGTTAAAGAACCCAGTCTATCCTAATATTTACCAACAGAGGAGAAGGGATGGATTCATGCTTTTCCGAAAAACATTAGCTTGAAGTGAAATGGAGACTCATCAAGGATTTGAAGTCAGGTTGGTGGTTCAATTTCCAATGTATACAATTTCCTATAGATGTGTATGTGTGCATGTGTGTATCGTGTAGCTAGTTTCACAATGTGACTGGACCTCACATGCCAAAAGGGATATTAGCAATCAATATACAGTGATTGCAAGAAACAAGGTTGATGCTTTACAGGAGACATTTCAATGACATACGCCGAATGATAAATATGAAAACTTTGTTACTGCCCATGTAGACGCAGCAACCGAGTGCATACTAACCAAACCAAGGGCCAAATATAGAGTTCCCTGAGAGTCCATAGCATTTAGGGAAAAATAAGATAACATGAAAAAAGCATCCTTATTTGATAATAGAAACCCAACAAATGTCAATGAGTGGAAACTAAAGAAAGCTGGGTGAGAACTTACTCATAAAAAAAACAAATTGAATACATTCAAGATCAAATCAACTAGATCAGAAATTTAATAGAAGATAAATAATCATGATTAGCATAGTAGACAGTAAATGCAATGAATGGGACAAAAGCACCTCAATTGCAAAACTAAAAAGTTACCAGTCAAGAAGAAAGACTTCAGAAGTGGAATCTATTTAGAAACTGTCCTGAAATCACTGATAAACCTACAAAAAATTATTAATAGCCAAAAGAGGAGAGTTTATGGAGGAATATCCTGACTCAGTACTGAAAATCAAAAGTAGAAAAGTTGCAAACCTCCACGAAATACCTCCTGAAAGATAGAAGACAAGAAAACTTGATCATGCAATGCTGTCTATAAACAAGAAAAAATAGAGAAATGGACAGATGATTGCATCCTCCCTTTCCCCCCAAAAGGCAATCTTGGAATCTCTGAGAACTACAGAGGTATAACTCTTATTGCTATTGCTGCCTTGTTTCTTAACTGTATCCAACCTGAAATAAAAAAACATTCTTCAGAAAAATCAGAATGGCTTTTGATGACATCGAGCTATAACTGACTATCTGTCTAATCATCGAAGGAGTACAAATAAAAAAAAACTGAGGCAACACCTCTGTTCATAGATTTCTTCCTTGAATTTGATTTCATATACTGAGAAAAGGTGGAACAAGTACTTCAAGTATATGGTGTCCCCAAAGAAACTGTTACCACTTTGATGATACTATACAAAAACACAAAAACCTTAGTCTGCTCACCTAATGTCAACATTGATTTCTTTGATATTGTCTCTGAACTATTATAAGAAGATACATTAGCTCCATATATGTTTATAATCTGTTAAGATTACTCACTTCAAATTTCAAAAGCTCTGATAAAAGAAAATCGCTTCAAACCTAAAAAGACAAGAAGCAGAAGGTATCTTGTAGATACTATGACAGACACCGATTATGCAGATGATATAAAACTTTTCGCAAATACTTCTACCCAAGTTGAATCCCAATAGCATAGCTTGGAGCAAGCAGCAAAAGGCATTGACCTGTATGCAAATGCAAATAAATCATTGTTTATGTGTTTTAAGAAGGAACCATCTTCACTAAGTAGTAAACCTCCAAAATTTGTTGACCATTTCATATAAAACGGTAGCAAGTGAAAGGGATGTCAATATACACCTTGCAAAAGTGTTGACTTCTATTGACAGGTTATTGATCATATAAATATGATCTCTCTGATCAAATAAAATGGGATTTTTTCGAGCTATGGCTGCGTCCGTACTACTCTATGGATGCACCACAAGGATGCTAATAAGACTAATGGAGAATTAGCTAGATGGGAACTACACAAGACATATCTTATGGACTCCTTCACATGCACGTGTCAGTGATAGCCTATCTGCAAGAACTTACAAACACCAACTCTGTGCAGACACTGGCTGCAATCTTGAAGACCTTCCAAAAGTAATGGATGATTAGAACAGATGGCAGGAAAGATCAGAGAACTCCATACTATTAGCACGACTTCAGATGCCTCGGGTGGTGAAATGGTTAGCAAGTTAGACTTGCAAACCTTTACAAGTGAGTTTCAGTCTCACTGGGTGCTCTTTTCATAAGGTCTTGGGCCACATTTAAGCAAAAGACTTAGTAAACTACAACTATCAGCACAACTTGATGATTATAATGATGATGATGATGATATATATACATATTTATAATTTGTAATGCATGCGTTTGCATATTTGGGATTTTAGGGAGTTGAACTGTAGATTACCTAGCAAAGTTTCCTTAAAATGACTACATTTTGTAGTGTCATATTAAAAGTAAAAATGTTTATTTTTTTACTTCTTTGCAAGTTTTTCCCACCAGTGTTACCTGATGGTTTCTCACTGATGGGTTTGGGTCCAGTTGGCTTAGGCTGTAGAATATGTTGACTGCATCTCTGCAGATGGGTAAGAACCACCCCCCTCAATGAGTGTCCTGTATTTGACATTAAACAACCTGAAATTTTGGCTCCAGTAATGCTGGAACTTTGGGGAATGTGGAGTAATCCTTCCTTGTCATCACTTCCAGGTCTACTCAGGTCATGAAAGGGTCTTATCTATGGGTTAAATAGAACTGTTTGATATTCAAACTGAGTGCAAACAAATGACATGCTAAATTGGATTGTTAGAAATAGAACTATTTGATCATTTAACTGTGTGTAAACAATGACTGGTGCTTAATTGATTTGTTTAATGATATATAGCAATACTTGGAACTATTTAATTTTGTTGACTTATGTTTACAAATCATACATATCTGATATATATGAATAAAACAGATTTGGCATTAAATAACCAACAATGTTTGATATGCCATAAAAACCAAACCAATCAGTGGAGTAAGTTTTCTCAAGTCTCCAGGACTCTTTTCAGTATTCTGGCAATTTCAATAATGCTGTAGTCTGGATGGTCTCTACTTGTCTTCTTATTTTCAAGTCTTTATCAATCTTTTGGAGATTGTTCCAAGTGCAATAACTGCAATTGGTATCACCGTCACCTTCATATTCCATATTTTTTTAGCTCTTTCACAATGTCTAGGTATTTATTTCTCTTTTCACTTTCTTTCATTTTCCCTCTGTGGTCTGCAATTATTATAATTATTATTATCATTGTTTTATTTTCACCTTTACTTTTGGTTTCTTAGAAGCCTTTCCTGGGTCTTTACCCAAGACCTTGGATGAAGGAAGTTAATAATTTTATGCATTCTTTAATTTAGGTTTCTTTGTTGCCTCTTTTGGGTGATATTTTTCAGTCACATTGATAATCCTCACCTAAGGAGATAAGCAGTTCTGCAAAGTGCATTTTTTTGGTATTTCATATAAGGTAAGATTGCCAGCTATCTAGTTAATTTGTTTATCAATCCTTTTCTTGGTCATTCCCAGGGCTCTCACCATTACAAGCATAATGGTAGCTTTAAGGTGTTGCATTTTTTCTCTTTCTATTTCCAGGTCTTTGTATTTATTATATTTTTTGACTGAAATGTTATTATCTATTGGCATTGACATATCAGTAGGCATGTTATTCTTTTATAGTCCTTCATCAATATATCTGTTTTATTGAGTTTTTTTTCTATCTGTTTGGATAGGAAAGTCCCTGAGAATTGTAGTTCTTTTTCCTTCTACTATTGGTTCTGGTTGTTGTTTATACAATTTTTCACAGTACAATATTCTATAGTATTTACATCTTTTCAAATGAATCTAATGTCCAATTTTATTATGCCTTTCTTTATATTCTATCAGTGTTTTGATTGGGCAATTGGCCACTAAGTGGTCTATTAATTCAGTTTGTTCACAAAACCTACATATTGGATTTGATTCATTTTTTAAATGTTTGCTCGATAGTTTCAATATAGTAGGCTCTGGTCCTGTGCTACTCTTATTAACCCCTCTGTCTCTACCTTCAATTCAGCTGTTTCAGCCATTGATTAGTCCTTACAATATCTATTTCAGCTCTTTGTGTCTATGGTCTACTAAGATTTTTTTCTTGGTGTATTTTAATTGATTTTTGCCTTTATTGCTTGATCTTTTATGTTTATTTCTTTCAGTGTGAAGTCGAGTTGTTTAACCAATTTATTGCTTTCTTTATTTGCTATAGCATCCCATCAGTTCTTATGTCTCTGTATTTCTTTAATCCAGTTGTGGTTGTTGTTAGATGAAGCTTTTTTCACCATTTTCTCTCTTGACTTAGAGACATACTATATCTGAATTCAGTGGCAGATAGTTGTTATTTTCATTATTATTATTATTATAGTTTAATTTTGACTTTTATTTTGGTTTTTTACAATTCTTCATGGGGTCTTTACTGAAGACCTGGGCAAAGGACGGTAGTGATCTTTTATATTCTAGATATTCATGCTTTTGGTTGCATCTTTTGGGTGATAATTTTCTGTTAAATTGATTGTACATTTCTAAGGAGATTAGTTATTAGTTTTCTGATAACTTGCCACTAATCAAAAGTATATGTCACTATAAGCTGAGTGTTAATAACTATAACTTTGTTTTTTAGATTCAATTCTATTTTTAATATGTTTATTTTTCTTCTATGGATTTCTTAACTTATTTTTTCTTTTTTTATTGTATGATTGCTACCATTCATTTCATTAATTCCTAAATTTTATTATGTTCTAACTCTATATTTTCAATGTTTTTATCTTGAGTGATGTTTTTAGACTTTACTTTTGAGTCTTTCTGAAATGTACCTTTTGCAGATTTGTCCAAACCAAATTATATCTCTATATCATTGGTAAATCTTTTCAGATGAAGATTATTATAATTATTATTTACTCCTTGAGAGTTTTTCACATCGGTTTTAGTTGATGGTTGTTAACTGGAGTTTGAGTGATAGCAAACTCCTCAAGTCTCCAGGACTCTTCTCAGTATTCTGGCCATTTCACTCCAATTATAACTGATAATTTTCACAGAAGTCTGAGTGACAGACAATCTCCTCAATTCTCCAAGACTCTTCTGAGTATTATTCCTAATCTCAGCAAGGCTGTGATCTGAACAGTTCCAAGTTTTTCTCTGATCTTTTGTTCCCCAGTCTCTTTTCTAGATTCAACACAATTATTCCAAGGGTTTCAAATAAGACTGGTATCACTCTCTCATTCATGTCCCATAACTTCTTTATCTCTCAGGAAATGTCCTGGTATTTATCTAGTTTTCCATTTTTATCCTGTGTTTATCACTATTATTATTTTACTCCTTGCAAATTTTTTACACCAGTTGTAATTGATAGTATTCTCTTCAGCACTGGTGACAGCAAGGCTCCTCTGTTTGCCAGGATTCCTTTAAGTATTCTGGTCAATCTAAGCTGTAATGAGGTCGAGTCTGTTTCAATTATTTCTCAGATTTCCAATAGTCCCAGCCTCTTGGTGATTGTTCCAAGAGCTCCAACTATGATTGGTATCACTGTGACCTTCATGTTCCCTTGGTTTTATAGCTATTATTATTATTATTATTATTATTATTATTATTATTATTATTATTATTATTTCTTTCATCTTTTAATATTGGATGCTTCCTTTGAAATTAAATGATGCCAGAAAATATCAATCAAAATTAATGCTAATGTTTGCTTAGTTTGGCACAAGGCAACGAGTGTAGAGTTCCCGATAAGGTACTTGCTCATTACAAACATAAAGTAGTCTTCTCTTTTCTTGACCTCTCTGTCTTTTGCTCAAAATGTTTTAATCTCTTCTTTCTTTTTCCTATTTCTTCTATTATATGGAGTATTCCTTTATTTTTTCTTCTCATTAACTTCCACTCTCTTCTTTTCACTTTCTCTCTCTCTCCTTTTATTTTCTTTTTTCTCTCTCCATGTCCTCATCTTTATCATGTCCCAGACACAAAACTCAACGTATAAATCCTACACTGATAATCCAGGTTCACATAAACTCCAACAGGGGACATTAAAATGGTATCCCTCTTGCAAAACAGTCTCGACTGAGAACACAGACATAAAAATACCGAATTAGGCAGGAAGCTTCTACATTAAAATGGATGATGAATCAAGAGATGCGGGTAAATTTAAATGAAACAAACTGAAGATACCATAGATTTTGGTTTGGAAAGAGCGGTAAGAACTGTAATTTTGGATTCAGTAAGAGCATAAAATGAATCCCAAAGAGCAGACCAGCTTTTATAGGTATGGCCTAGTGATCAAAGCAAAGAGAAGTCGAATAAAGGTTTTAGATCTTCGAAAAAAGTTTGGTTCTTATCTAAAAAATCCATAAGATATGAGATCAGTCTAGAAAGTAAAGAGACTGTTTTGGTTTCTTTTTTTAGGTTTGGCGCCTGGATTAAAAATCATCTGATTTAAAATGTACTGAAAATCATTCTATTATTAAAATGCATTGGAATTATCTTTCAAATAAAATGTATTCACAATAGTTTTAGAAAAACATGTTTGATAGGATTTTACAATAAAAACACATTGAACATGATTTTGCGATAGAAAATGTTTTGCATTTGATTTTACTGCATAGAAATACATTGAAAATGATTTTACAGTAAAATGTATTGGAAATAATTTTATTATAAAATTCATTGGAATGATTTTAATATAAAAATAGATTGGAATTATTTTGCGATAAAATTTCATTAAAAAGATTGATTGGAAATGATTTCATTAGAAAAATATACTGGGAATGTTTTATGATAAAAATGCATCAGGAATGTTTTATAAAAACCCATTGGAAATGTTTTATTATAAAAATGCATTGGGGAGGATTCATTATAAAAATGTATTGGGAATTATTTATCATAAAAATGCACTGGAAATATTTTGCTTAAAAATTGATTAGAAATGATTTTAGAAAAAATGCATTGCAAATGATTTTATTAATGTAGATTGCTATCACAAACTTTTGATGTTTTGTCTTTTCAATGAACTGCACACAGCAAATTTAAAAGGATCAAAAGTTTCTGTTTTTAAAGAAGGAAATTTTACTGTTACTTTAAATAGAATCTTTGCTTAAATTCTGATAAATTTCACTACTTTCTCCTTTTTTTACTTCTTTTTCGAATTTTTATCCTTTTTCTTTTAAATTTCTGTTCTTTTATTTGCAATTTTTATCTTTTTTCTCTGTTTAACATTTTTATGCTTTCATTTTTGCTTCTTTAAAATTTTTTTCCAGTTTTTTTTATTGCATTTCAATTTTTTAAAATTCTTTTCAGTTTGTATCCTTTTTTTTTTTTTGGTTTCTCTTTTTTTTAAAATTTTTTATTCATTTAAAGTCATCTCAATCAAAAAAAAGAATTCCGCTCCTTTCTTTTAAATTTCCATCCTTTTCTTCAATTTCATCCCTTTTTAATTTTTTTTTTTTTTGTAAAAATTATTTCTTTATTTTTTCTGTTCATAACCCTTTTCTCTTCATTTTTTCTATTTTCATCAATTTAAAAAAATCCTCTTAATTTAAAAAAAATTCTACCCCTTTCTTTTTAATTTCTATCTTTTCATTTCAATTTTATTATTTTTTCTTTTCTTTTTTTCTTTTTTTTTCTCCATTTTTTTTCCATTCATATTCCGTTCCGCTTCAATTTCTCTCCATTTTTTTCACAATTTTTTCTCCATTTTTTTCCCTTCTATTTTTTTCCTTACCATTTTTTCACAATTTCTCCTCCTTTTTTGTTCCCATTTTTTCACAATTTTTTCCTTCCCTTTCTTTTTCTTAAAATTCTTTCATTCTTCATTTCAATTATTTCCCCTTTAAAAATTTAAAAAAAACTATTTTTTGGACAGAAAAATAATTTTTGCTTGAAATTTTTTAAGATTTAATTTTCTTCATTTTTTTTGTCAGGAAAAAATTCAGTGGAGGGAGAGAATTACTGTTTATTTCCTTTTTCTTGATAATTTGTAAATATGTGTGTAATCAATGATAATTTGCTTTAATTTTCTGTGCCATGTTCTTTTGGGATTTTGGGAAGAAAAATTCAAGTTCTAGAATGATCTTTTCAATTACCGTCTTAAAACATTTTTAATTTAGTTGTCCACTATTGCCCTTGCTTTTATGAAGCATATTAGGATTGTGGTCATTGTTCCTGTTGCTTCTGTTTTTATTAGCACAGCTGTTTAATTACTCTTTGCAAGTTTTTAACACCATCTCTAATTGGTGTTTTTTTTTGTGAAGTCTGAGGGACAGTCTGCTCAAATCTCCAGGACGTTTCTAAGTATCTGAGCTGATTTTAACTGTGCTGTGGTCTGGATAGTTCCAATTGTTCTTCTGATCTCCAGTTTCACTAGTTTTGTTTCTAGGCTTTTGGGACTGTTTTGGGGGTACAAACGATATGTGGTGTCACCATCACATTCCTATTCCACATCTTTGTAGTTCTCAGGCAAGATCCAGGTATTTGTATATTTTTTCACATTTTTTTTTTCACTCTATAGTTCACTAAAACAGCAAAATCGACAAATTAACAATTTTTTTTTCTTGTTAATTAACAATGGTTTTCTGGCTGGGATTAAGCGACCTGTTTGAATCTCCAGATAATATGATGCATCTGATTTTCTAGATCAGATGTTGGTTTGTGCATAGACCATTTATCAGCATGTTTAATTTCTAATCTTTTGCTCAGTTTGCAATGTATCACATTTTCCATCCAATTGTGCTTACTATTGTATTCCTTTTGTGCAAGTTTGCTGCATTCAATTGATTCATCTCTGTCACCATATAATTCACAATTAAGGTTCCTATGCACATTATCATTATTGTGTTGATATAATAATTTGTTATGGCTTTGTTATGTGCTACATTTAAAAAGAATTCAGTTTCTCTTTGCAGGTTTCCACTTCTTAACCATGTCTATGTCATCTGGTATACAATTCACTCAGTTTGTTGTTTGTTGTATTTAGACAGTTATTTTTTCTTCCAATTTTTGTTTTTTAGATTTTTGTTTGTTGTTTTTTCTATTTGTTCTTTAGTTATTTTTGTTGGTATTGCTCTTACTGACTCCAGTAACCAATCTTCCTTGGCTCTTTTTTGTGTTTTCTTTGAATCTCTGAATTGTATCCACTCAATCCTCAATGCTAGTGAGTCCTCTTCTGTCTTCTTTTCTTGACATATAAAGTCTATCTATGCCTTCTCTTGTAAGGCCTTCTGTATAATCATCAATTTACTGTTGATATGTCTCAATTTCTCTCTTGTTCATTTTAAAAAGGGTTCAGAATATCTTATGAAGGAGACTATCCAGGTATTTATTTCTTTGATGAGATTTCAACTGAAGCTTTTATTTTCAAGACATTTTCTTGTTCTGAGTTTGTCCTTTCTAACTTTTTCTTTCCTTTCCATTTACTTGATGGTGTCCTCTTCTAATATTCCCTCATATTCATAATTTTCTTTGTCTTCAAACATCCAAATGTTTTCTAGATTAACTAGTTCTATTGTTTCCTTTATTCTTTTTCTCTTTTTTCATTACAAACATGGCAGATTTTTAAAACCAAATTCCATTACTATATCTTGGCTGTAGATTCTAATAGTTTGTATAGAGGTTTCTAGTTTGTTTTAATTCTTGGCAAATATCTTAGCAAAAGATATTAATCTTTTGCTAAGACTTTGTATTCTGTTCTTTCTTATTAGTATTACTGCCACATTAGCCTGGATTGATTTGGCAAAAAGCAAAAAGTATGAGGAGCCTATTGAAAATTGAACACACTTCTCAATAGTTATCTGTGAAATTATCTAAATAACCATTACATCAAATGAGATGCCCATTATGTAACACAAATTTTCTTTCAGGATTTTGTGTTATTTCAAATAATTGTTTGAGTAGTAAAATTATTGAAAAAGGCCATTATTCCATTTAAACTTTACTTTTTGTCTTTAATAAGGAAATTTTAAAATTAACCTAATTTCTATGTAAAAGTGGGTAAATTTGCACTTTTTCAATTGCATAATAAAAGTCATATGAATCAGAATTTGCTTGGATTTATTCTAAAGTTAAAGAAAAATAGGCAAAAATATTTGTGAGAATGTTTTTAAGATTTGTGAATGTATTGTAAACCCCTTTCATACATCACCCCCAAATATATTCTCTCATCATTGGGATTTTTATTTACTTTAGACATTAGCTATTGGAAAATAATACTTTCTGTCTATTAAAAAGTGAAAACTTTTTGTAGTATTTTTATTGTAGCCATTATATATATCTTGCTGTTCTTTTGTTAATATTATTATAGTTATTCTTAAGCATATTATTACTGCAGCTATTATTTTGATTCCCGCTTTTTAAAATCGAAATGATGTGTAATCATATCAATATTATGTGTAGTTATATTGATATTATTAATATTATTGGCTTGATTTACTTTTTTTATTCTTTCATAAATCTTATTTTTATGATTTTCTAAATTTTTTAAGGAATCTTTTTTCCTTTTCATTTTTTTATCAAATCAGGTATTAGCAAATGCTCTTGCTTCCATTTTAAAATTATGTCATTAAAAATTGATAATCCACCGATGGAAATGGATCTCATTTAAAATTAAAAATCTTTCTCGCTCTCACTCTGCCCTCATGAAAATGACTGATGAGGGCAGGTGTGTTAAAATGCTAATTACAAAAATTAAGGTGGTAAGCTCACTTCTGTATTTTTAATGCCTTTCATTTCATTTTTGAAAGAAAATGAAATATTCTGCCATAAAGAAATGTTCAACAGCTATTTTTCCCTCTCACAATATGCATGTTTAAAAATGAATTCATTTTAAAGTCAGAGATGCAATTTGGCTATTGGGAATTTGTCTTTTAAGCCAGAAGGAATAACATTTGAAATAAAAACATATTTTACATGTTTGCTTCAGTGGTTTGTAGTTTCAGTGGAAATGAACAGTGGTCATTACTTTCAGGGTCTGCTTGATATTAATATAAATGAATTGGAAAATATTTTATGATAAAAATGTATTCAAAAAGGTTTTGTTATAAAAGCCATTGGAAAGGATTTTATCATAAAATCCATTAAAGACAATTTTACTATAAAAATGTATTAGAAATGATTTTATAAAAATGTGTGGGAAATTATTTTACTATATAAAAAATTGGACATGATTTTACAAAAAACAATCATAGTGAATTAGTTTATTATAAAATCCATTAGAAATGATTTTACTTTAAAATACACAGATTAGGATTTTGTATTAAAAATGCACTGGAAATGGATTCCTGATAAAAATTTACTGGAAATCATTTTAGACTAATGGCACATTGGAAAGGATTTTACTTATAAAATACACCTGGAAATTATTTCACAATAAATAGGCAGTGGAAAATATTTTAAAATAAAGATGCATATTATAGTTACTCCTTGAGAGTTTTTACCATCAGCATTAGCAGTGGTTGTCTTTCACTTGAGTTTGAGTGACAATAAGTCTCTGCAAGTCCCCAGGACTCTTCACAGTATTCTAGGTGATCTTCATAATGCAGTAGTTTAGATGGTCTCCACTCATCCTGTTATTTCCAAGTCCTCCAGTCCTTGTATCAATCCTTTGGTGACTGTACTAAGAGCATTGGTATAATTGCCACTTTCGTGTTCCACAGTATTTTCAATTCCCTAGCAAAGTCCAGGTACTTATCCTTCTTTCCACTTTTTTCAATTTTACTCTGTGATCAGCCAGGACAGCAAAGCCCACAATTTGGCATGTTCTCTTTTTTTTTGTTGTTGATTAATATAAGCCCTAGCTTCACCGATTCGCTCGCTCGACTTCGTATGTGCTAAGGCCTGGCAAACCTTAGCCACGGTTTCCCTGTCCGTTCACTTGTCTTTGTCACCAACTCGCTCGACTCTACATGACCAAGCTGCCTGCACCGATTTCGACCACGATGCTACAGCAATGCAGCATCCTGTCCACGTACGATTTGCTGTTACGGACTACCCTAGCATTGCAACAACTAGCCTATGTACGACTCGCTGTACGGGATAGCAACCAGATCGACCCCACCTAGTTAACCCAACGTACTGTCAAAACCGGGGTATCGATTTACCAACCACAACCGAACTCAGCTACCCGCAACAATCGCCCGGCTGCATTCAACGACTCGACAGACCTCAGCTGCCCGCAACGATCGTCCAGCTGCATTCAACGACTCGACCGACCTCAGCTACCCGCAACAATTGTCCTACGACTCGACCGACTTCAGCTTCCCGTAATGATCGTCCAGCTGCATTCTACGACACGAACGACCTCAGCTTCCCGCTACGATCGTCCAGCTGCATTCTACGACTCGACCGACGGCTACCCGCACCAAATCTAGCTGTATCTCCACGACTCGACCTACGCCAGATACCCTCATCGAACATCCAGCTGCGCACATCTACGACTCGACCATACCAGCTATCGACATCACCCATCTAGCTGAAGACCTAAATACAACCACCACGGACTTTACACACACGTTTGTAATTCCGACAATGAATGGTCACTTTTGTTGTATTCGTCACTTCGCCTTTGTTTCCTTCATTGTCTTTGGCTGTCATTACTCACACACCTTGAACTTAGATCATTTGCGGGGTCGACATGCTTATCGTCTCCGCAACATATATATATATATATATATATAATTTGAGGTGATCGGGGTTAGCATCGTAGGAAAAGGATCCGAGTTCAAATCTTAGACGAGGCTGTTTGCTAATATACTTGTGAAAGATAGGAATCCAATTATTCTTCCTTCAGTTATGGGTATCGATAGAGCAGACTGGGCTTTTTAACCTTGGTATGGCAAATAGTCTTAGAAAAGGGAAACTCTGACTTAAAACCTGCTAAATTCTACTAAAGAATTGACCTTGGGTCGCATCCTTTTCGTTGGGTAAAGAAATAGATAATTTTGTGACTATTGATATAATATCGACCTATACACGTGATCAATATGTCATATGGAAATGAATATATAAGATATTTTGTTATGATTTTGAAACATTTTTCCATTGATAAATAAACTTAATTCGATTTTTTATTCATACCACATCGAAGTTTTAGCCATTTTGTCTAAATTTATATTTCATTCAACGAAATATGTAAAAGTAAAGTTGGCGATTGTAGCCGAGGGCGACCGAAAGGGTCCCTTTTCAAAAACTACTACACCGGGATTTAGGGAAGGGTGCTACTCCGTTCCCTGGATTGCTCCACTTTAACCTCGATCCGTACCTTATAATACTGAGTATTAAGCAAGGAGGCATCAAGTACCATCTTTTTGAGTCTTTGGTATTGAACCTCGATCTTTCAGACCATTGGTGAACACTCTAACCATTATGCCAATGGCCCAGTTAGTAAAGTAAAGAGTCAAAATGAAAGTAAAGGTTTTTAGACTTACGAATTATGTAGACATCTTCATTAATATTGTGATCCAAGATTTCAATCGTTGTGTTTTCCTGCATTTGAATCGGATTTCTTGGAATATTTTCTAACATTCAAAGCTCTAACTCGATTTTTTACCAATTTCTGTGACAATGAGTAATTACTAGATAAAGTATTTGTCTCCGTTGGATAAGAGGTCAAGACTTGGATGGCAACTGGTTATTTTAGAATTTCTATTCATAAGAATATTTTACATACAATAGTAACAAACGTTAAGTGCAGCTATAAAACATAAATCCACGTAACTGAAAAGAGGTTTCGTAATCATTCATCTACAATACAGATTTTTCCGGAGATTGTTGAAAATAGAAGTTTGGTGTGCGTATTATACACGAGAAGTAAATATTAATTTTTTTTATCGACGCGTGAATCTCCATATGTGGAATGAGTCGACCAGAAGAAAGAAATATAAATTACCAACTGAACGCAGCATTTGCACACACACACACACTCACACACACACACATATATATATAATGAAGTTTGCTATACTTTTAAACAAAGAGTGCTCAGTATCAATGATAGATCATATGTCGATCTGTAATGGATAAAAAAAAATGTTAAGAAAATGCAGAAACTCCCAGAAGCACCCGACAGGAAGTGTAGCAATGCATGTGTGAAAAAGGAAGCGTTTCAACGAAAGGGAAAGATTCGCCCTCACTTGAGCTGAACCCTTCAGACTGAAAGGACTTTCTTCCACCCAGCCGCTAGCAGATAGAACACCTGTTTTGCCGAGTCCACTGAACTTCGCATGCGATTTGTGTCTGCTGCTAGCGAGCCGACACACCGAAGCAAGCAACATGAAAACACCAATGGACATGACCACACTGAATTTGGTCTTATTAACCACCGGAGACGACTAATATATTTCAATGCCTAATTTAGGAGAATGTACAGTTATCAAACAGTCTAGGAAGACAGTTCCTTGCTACAGAGTAAGCGTGTGTATACCCAAATGAAATAAAGTTGAAACTGAAAAGATTTCTTTCTCTCTCCGCCTTCCTTCTTTATTCTTCCTTTGCAGTTTTCACAGACAAGAAGACGTCCAACAAATTAAGGTGGGGTAAGAAAAAATAACGGTTTCAGATATCAATAAATAACCAACAACCAAATCATCTGTAGTTCCATAGATCTAACTTAGAATAGCATAAACACTGAATAAACAGCACTTTGTGACTGTCAGTTTCTCGCCTATCCGATCATCTGACCAATAGCATTTCTTCTAATGATCGTATAGGCAAGTGTGTCTACGCTATTCCAACTTATATATATATATATATATATATATATATATATATATAGTACAATGTAATGGAGACTCATGGAAGCAAATAATGGAAATGAATCCGACAGTATGGCAAAAAATGAAAACCAAAAATAATCCAAGATTGATGAATTTATTAGAAGGAAAGTCGACGTTAAAACATTTCGGTTTAAATGAACTTTCGTCAGGACTTTATAATGTGATACAAGTGTTTATGATGACGAAAGTTCATCAAAATAGAAGCGTTTAACGTCGACTTTCCTTCTTATAAATTCATCAATTTTGGATTATTTTTGGTTTTTCAGTTTTTTCCATGTATATATATATATATATACATATTCGTATTTTTAGTCGATATGAAACGGATCAAAAGATGAGTGAAAGTTAGATTCTAGATAAATTTAGCAGTTAAAAAATTAAAAAAAAGCAGTGCTTGTTATAGATTTGAGAATTTCTTTTTTACAGAATTTCGTCGTCTAAAATTGGAATTGTAAATGGGTATTATATTGGGATAATTATATTTTATATTGGCATAATCGTATTTTTATACAGGCATAATCATATTTTTATATTACCCCACGAAGTTAATATTTTTCTGGGAAATATTTTATGGAATTTTTCATAAAATGTTATAAAATTTTTAGTGACTCTCATTTAAAAGGTTTATCAATTGAAACTTTTTTTGTATTTTCTTCGGATCCAAAATTTCGTCCCATGTGATATTTCAACTGATTCCTTTCACTCTGCATGGTTCGTATGGTGCAATGGTTTGCGAGTTATGCTAGTAGACCTTTGTTAGTGAGTTTGAGCCTCACTGAATGCCCTATACGTCAGGCCTTAGGCAAGTAAGTGTAAGTTAATCCCCATTTCTAGTCTTATTTGATTAGGAAAGGTTATATGGTTTTCCACTCCTAGTAATAATCATGAAGCTCCCAGCTTCGGTTGGTGGGGGGAATAATCTTCACAAGCAGTATCTTTATACTAAAAAAGGAAGTATTACAGTTAATCCACAGTGCAAGAATTGCAGCGATTTTCGGTACTAATCTAAATAGACGACATTTTACTGACAATAACATAATTTTCGTTTATGTGAAAAAATGGGTCGCGTTTCGCTGGTGAAAATTTTTATGAGCTTATGCCGGATATTTTTCTTTGTAAGTAAAAATGCATTATTTATACGTGTGACCAGAAGTATATTCTGAAAAATATCTTGGGGTAAGTAAATTACGCTCTTCGGACGAAAATGAATAATTTTATTAATCAAGCATGTAAATAATAGTTTGGGTTTATAATTCTTATCCTTCGTGTGTAATATTCAAAACCAAATTTATCAAATTAATAAAAAGCCTATGTCATTGAATTATAAGGTTTTTAATATGCATTATGAAATTATTTAGGTTAATGTCGTCATTCAAAAACTATGATAACAAGTAATCAAATCAACTGAAACAAAAATACAAATGAAAATAAAATAAAGCCCAGTTGGCTTAGGCTGTAGAATATACCGACTGCATCACTGCGGAGGGGTAAAACCCTCCTCCCTAACAGGTGTCCTGAATAGGACATTAAACCATCAGATAACGAGGATCCAGCCTTAGAGATTTAGGGAATATAGAGTGTCCCTTTATTGCCATTGCTCCTTGGTCCACTCTGACCTTGAGTGGTAGCATCTGAAAGGGCCCTATCTATGAGTGAAATAGAACGAACTAAGCAAACAAATGACAGATATTGAATTGTGACGGTTATATAGCAATACTTGAAACTATCTAACTGTGCGCAAAAAAGAGTTCAGGTTCGCTTCAGAATCTTATCTACTAATTGGGTTTACAAATCAAATATGTATTTAATATATATGTATAAACAGGATTTAGCATTAAATAACCAACATGGGTAATATGCCATAAAACCAAACCAACCCCAAAATAAAATAAAACATTTACTGCGGACAGAAAATATCTAAAAACGTTATAAATATTGGTTCACTTTCTCTTTCACTAAATCAGCAGAAGCTAAACGCTCTGCGTACTGAGTAACTGTCGTCTTTACCAAAATCTATTCGAAAAGAGATTTTTTATTGATTTACTGAAAAGTGAATTTTGCGTATCACATGTACAGATTTTCTATTATGTAAGCAATGTGTACTTCCTTCTCAGGAATAGATACCACTGGTGGTGACTATATAGAAAAAAATTTTTTGTGGCTGAAAACTTGCACTATCCAGCGGTTCTGTACTTACTGTATCGCATTTTCCGCGGAAATGAATTAGCGATAATTTCGGAGCGCCATTAATATCTAGTCGTACAATTGTCATGTAGAGAAGTTGTTTTGAAAGCTATTGTTCGTGGGATCGATTTTTAGAAGATTCTTCATTACTTTAGTCTTCTACCACACTTGGGTAGGTTTATTATTTTCAAAGTCCCTTGACTACAACTTATATTATTTGTTCCAAAGCTGCTTTACAAAAATCACTTCAAAACCTAAAATCGTACATTGATTCGAAGAACATTACCGAAACAACCAGATATCCCCCCTCGTCTCTCTCCACCTAATTTATTCTTACCAATTTCGTTTTGTTGGCAGTCCGCATCCTCGTGTCAATTCAAGTGTTCTTTTACCCTGGGGCCACACTTGCAAACACTCGAGTTAAACAAGCACAGCTGCCCAAGTCAGTTTATATCTCAGTCACGCGTTTTGCTCAACTAAATGTAATTTTCAGATTGGAGCTTAGAAAATAATGTAATGCTTATCTATTCGCCTTCCTTTTCGATCATTTGTAACTTGCTAGGGACACCTGCAGGCAAAGAAATACCTTTTCTTTTCGAATGTGTCATGACCTCCATATCAAACGTTACCCGTTATTTTCTGGAAGGGGGCGGAGTTGCAATCTTTCTGAGTTTTATTTTAGCTTCAAGTAGACAGATATTTAACAACAATTCGATAAAAATAGATAAAATAAAATAAAATCTTTAAACAAACATTGTCAGTCATCTGTAACATAATTCTGATTCTTTCCTTCCTCCCTCTCTTCCTTCCTTCCTTCCTTCATTCCTTCCTTTGTATGGAAGTGTTACATTTTCAGATAACATATTAATCTGTTAAAAGCATCGGTTTCCGTCTGATCAACGAAGTTAAGCAATGATGAGGCTGTTCACTTCTGCAATGAGTGAAAATATAGGAACAACAGGTACTGTAATAGGAAAGTTTAGACTCTAAAAAAAGTACTGATTTTTAAAAATTTCACAGAAAATCTGTTAATAATCAGATTTTGATAGCATTTTTAGTAATTAAGTAGAGAAAAATTAAATTTCTTTTAAAAGATTTCCTTAATTTTTTGAAAAACTCCTGTTAATTTGATTTAGAAATTGACAATTGTTTTTTTGAATTCTTTCATCGTAAGAGATAGAGATTTTGTAATTTAAATGTAACATCGTCGAATAAATAAATATGACTTACATGTTGGAAAAATCCTTTCTTTCTCTCTCTGTATCACTCTCTCTATATATTGAATGGGTTTTTTCATTGGACAATTTTGGGGCATGAGAGTCTGTCTGCATTAGAACTCCTTTAAGGGGCATTAATCCACTTAAGGCGGCTGACTGATAAGACATGTTTATCGTCTGCTGCTAGTCTGTTTTACTTTGTACATTATTTTTCTTTTTCTTTTAGCGAAACATGTCAATCTGATTCAAAACCTTCTCAGCTAAAATAACATCACGCACTTTCAACTTTTCTTTTCTTACATAATTTTTTTGGTGTTATTACCCGAAAGAAAGGTTTCGAGGCCGTTATTAAAGTACATTGAAGTATACGAGGGAGAAAAAAGAGGACTTAAAAACTGAGAGACAAAGGGTGAACTTCAAAATATATATTTAATATATATGTATAAATAGGATTGGTTATGAAATAACCAAGAATGGTTGATTTGCCATAAAAAAACAAACCGAACCAGTTGTCTTCAGCCTGTCACTAAATATTAGATTCTTGGGGAGGAGATGGTATTATTCGAGTTGTACAAGCGTGTAGTATTGGAAACCATAGGGTATAGCTTTGTGGCTGTTAAGCAAGGCAGATGAATCTAGAATCGGTTCATCTGATGCTGGACAGAGGAGCCTTACAGTCAACGGCCATGATCAAATAGTTCAGTCAGGAAACTACTGCTACTAATCTATAAGTGATGTCAATTGATGAAAAAAATGGCTATGGAAAGATTCTAACCAGACGTTCAAATTGCATCGCCCTTTAGGCGGGTGAGCGAGAGGCTCTGGCTCTAGGGTTCAGAAAATCAGTTAGAGAGCTCAAGCCAAATTAGCTTACTTGCAAGAACACTTTCAACATATCTACTTTTAACTGTCGAACCCGAAACACAATATAGCAGCCACCCGAGTTTACTGCTCAGCAACTGAAAAGAATGTCGACATCATATGCGTACAGGAAAACACACTCTTGAAAACTAGAACTAAAATAACATGAATACAGTAATGGATGAACGTTTGTATCAGAATCTGCACGTTAAAGCGCTGTCAGTGCCATCGTTGGAGGTGTAGGAATGCTTCTCAATCCTCTTGCTTTAAAATCACTTAATAGTATAAAGAAAACCCAACCAAGAATGATATGAGTTTCATTTAATAGCAAATTCTGTACACCAATTAACTCATATAACAGTCCTACTAATGTCAGCAATAAAACGAACGTAATCACCTTCTATAATAAGCTATCTTCCTTTGTCGGGTACATTTCCAAACATAACTTTCTGCCTATTGATTGAAATATGTTTCAATAAGCAAAGATGAAAATAATAAATACTATTTTCACAACTCTCCAAACAAATGGTGAACATGGAGTCGAATTTGCTATCGAGAACAGTTTTGTATACCTGAACACTAAATTGCAGAAAAAGAAAGGGAAACTATCTACACCAACCCGAACAGTTCGAAAGCACATCTTGATTTATAATCACTTTTTAATGAATATTTTCAGATTACAGAATTGTTTCTGAAAGAATTGTATTATGAAAGAAGGAGATGAATGAAAATTTCTATAATATATTCTAAACGCTAGCATTTTCGCAACGCTGCATTGTTTTGTTTATGGTCACAGATTTTCTTTTCTTTTTTTCTTACGTAATTGTACGGAGGCGTCTGTCTAAATTGTTGAAACGAGTTGTGGTTGATTAATTATCTGGATCTTAAATCACAACGTAGAGAGTTAGCGGATTATTCCCTGTTGTTCAAGAAATTTCCTGGCACAGCCAGACAAGGATACGACCCTAAGAATAACCTATGTTTAGCAAGGCGACACCTCCGTCCTGTTATAGAATACATTCAGGATCAAATAAAATTAGAAGATAAACAATCTCAATTTTCACGGTAAAGAGGAAATTAAGCGAGTGGAAGGAAAAGCACTCTAAGATCAAGACTAAAAGCAGCCAGTCAAGAAGAAAGACCCCAGAAAGGGAAAAAAACATTTAAAGAATTTGCTTGGAAACCGAAATCACAAACCAAGCAATAGAAGAAATTATCCATGACCAAATCGACATCAAACTTCTTCAATCATATTACACCGTGAAGAGAGGCTGCATCCTCTCCTTTCCGAAGAAAGGTAACCTCGAAACTATTAACCTAAGTAGAGGTATTGCTGTAGCTGTTAAAAATTAGAATATCCGGCTTCTCAATACGAATCTGACCTGAAACTGAGAAAGTTCTTTGAAAAACCTGAATGGTTTTTCGTAGAAATCGACCCACTTCCATTCTATTAAGACTATCACCTTATACTAAAAAACCGCTTGAACATTTTTTTCATACAACTCTTTATAAGCTCTTTCTTGTATCTTATGTCATTCTTGTATTCGTCTTAGTAATTTTGCTCAAGCAATGAAGTATATTGACAATTCGTTGTGAATTGTTTTAAGTTGTTTAGGGCGAGGAAATATCCAATCATTGTGTGAAGCACAGTTGAGTAAACGACCAACAAAACTCTGCGTAACATCAAAGATGAATTGAAAGTAAGAATAACAGCAGCATTTACCAATTTAAACAAGGAGAACATCGAAAAGACTTGAAAGAGATTTTGAAATCGTCTAGAGGGCGTGGTTTCAATCATCGGCAGTTTATTTGAATTTCCTCTGCTACGAAGTGTCTGAATTGTTTTTCACTAATATTGTGTGGTATGGTACTTCAGATACGACAAATATACGAAGACAACCTTCAAGTCGTTAATTCTATAGCCCTCTCTACTACAAGTTTTGGATTTAGATTAATTTCGTTCATAATCGGTGGACCTCGCAAGGCTAAAGAGCCCAGTCTGTTTTAAGAGGGCAAGAAAAGAAGGATACATGTTTTTCCTAAAGTTATTAACACCGTAAATAAAATTTGAACTCGGCTCACCGATGTCCATTTTTTTCGACTATCGTTGAATATGAGACAGGGGTAAAAGGGTATCAAGTTAGTCAAAAAAGAATGTATTTCTACTGAAACCCATGAAAAGTTTAGAAATCAAGTGACGATTGTTAAGAAATAGTTAAAAACGTATAAAGATAGCGAAATCGGTGTTGAAAATTAACAGCTTAGTTTTTCCAACTTCAATATATTTTCAAATATGGGAAGAATTTGTTATATATATATATATATATATATATATATATATATATATATATATATATATATATATATATAGGGTGTGATGGATAAATTGACGCAATTTCAAATCATTAATTTCGTGCATGCGCTTTGTTTATTTCAGGTTTTGTCTACTGTGCAGCAAATTAGAGCCAGTTGTGCACTGTCTGTGAGGAAAGCAGCACCGTAACGCAAGTGAATTGCCTCCAGAAATTTGTAAACAGCATGCTATACACTGGATGATCTACATCGAAAATTTCATAGTGTTGGAGTGTCAATTTCAGGACAGTGCAGGGTATTTGAAAACTTGGATGAGTGCATGAGTGATTACAATGGTACGGCATCTCGAATGCCTCACTCTAATTTTTCTGATAGATAGAAATGAATTTGGTGGTGAGATATAGACAATGTTTAACAACGATCCCAGCCAATTTATCAGGTCTATAGGCAAGGGATTGTCTGAGTTTCTTATCAGGCAAGAAGTACATAAAAAACATATTTCTCATACAAGATAAAAAAGAGTCAATTTTTATCATAAGCTATAAAGGATAAGAGGAAAGATTGCGCTGCTTAGCTTTTGAACAAACACAAGTATCCCTTTCAAGTGAACATGCTTTGATTTTTCTCAGAGGAGAAACATTTCTACCTGTATCAAATAGTGAAATCATAGAACACCCGTCTGCATGTTCTGTCTCCTCGAGATGTACTGATAGTGATGAAAACTTAGCATCCAGTTCACATCATGATATTTGTGGTGTTAACTCGCAATAGTGTCATTCTGCCTCCATTCATCTTCCCATACGGCTTTATACTCGACATGGAAGCTTTCATTAAGTGCCTGGGAAATGTAGTGCAGACCTGGATCGAGAGGATGGCTACTGGAATATTTTACGTCTGGTAACAGAACTTTGTGCCATGACTCACAAGCTCGAGAAGCCAGTGTTGGTTGTGAGAAAACTTCTGCGATCATATCACCTCTAACATCTGGTCGCCTTACTTCTAAGATTGGAGTCCCCTTATGAAGCGCAGTTGAGCAAACGACCAACGAAACTTTGCGTAACACTAAAGATGAATTAAAAGCAGCAATTAGCAATTTAAACAAGGAGAAAGATGAATTAACAGCAGCAATTAGCAATTTAAACAAGGAGAACATCGGAAAGGCTTGAAAGAGATTCTGAAATCGTCTAGAGGGCGTGGTTTCAACCATCGGCGATTTCTTTCAATAAATTTTATCCGTTCAAAATATTTTCTTGCAATTTTGGTTAACATATCAGATAAAGTCAGTGTTATTTACATTTTTGCATCATTTAGAGGAGAATTTTATAATCGCTCCGAGTGTATATATATATATCCCCTTACACGAGCAGGATGTGACATAGGGTTAATTTTAAGCAGAGTTTTGCTTATCTTAGACCGGTTGCCGTATCAAGGTTGAAGTGCCTAGTCTACCCAACTATTTACTCATAGCTAGAGGGAGAATAGTTACCAAAAAGTATTAACACTACGTGAAAATGCAAACAGCCTCATCCAGGATTTGAACTTGGTTTGCCTGGTCCATTTCCTACAATGTTACACATTACACCCTGGGCACCTCAAATTTCACACACACACACACACACACACACACACACACACACACACACACACACACACACACACATATATATATATATATATATATATATATGTACGCAGCATATTTATTCATTGGATGAACATCTTTTTTTTTTGGTATACAACTGTTTTGAAGTGACTATTTTATGATCTTTGCGTATTGTGACAACCTGACTGTGAGATCTGCACGTAGTAGTCAGGCATGGATGGAATGTTTTAAATTAGTCGTAGTAGTTTTAGTTAAATATTTGACTTTGGCATTTGTTTTTTAGATGTTTATGTAGCAAACCATCGGTAGATTCTATTTCTGTTTCGAAGATGGTTTAGTTTGATGTTAAAGTCATTTGGGTTGAGTGTTTTGAGACTTCTAATTCATTTATATTTTGATGTTTCTAATAACTTGTAAAAGTTGATGGAAGTGATTCCCGAGCAGTGGGTAAATGTGATAACAACTTTTTCTTTTTCTTATGCAATTCCCTTCAAGCTTTCTTCGATTAGTTCAATTGGTGAAAGATCTGAAGACTGGGTGGAGGCCAAGTCATGATTTGCAAAATTCCCTTAAGTTTCTTTGATTTTAAATTATTAATGTAGTTTTGAACTGTGTTTTGGATCATTATTTTGTCGCAAAACAAAAGTTTTGTTCTATGATGCGGCTGCTTGAAGGGATTGTATGCATTTGCCGTTTTGAATGATTGTTCTCCTTTCGTATAAGGATTTTAAATCTCCCGTAACTCACTTCAAAAATATTCCTAAATCATTACAGCAACACCAGGTTTAAAAGTTGGCCTAATATAAGTTTCAATCATTTGTTCAATCGAAGTTCGTATGACAAATACTCTTCGTTTATTTTCAAAAATCTCAAATTTGTACACATCAGTCCATGTTTCCTTTTTTCATTCTTCTAAAGTCCAATGTTTGTGTTGTTATACCAATGCTAATCTTTTCAAATTATTTTTCTTGTTTAATAGAGGTTTTTTAATTGACACACATTTTTAAAGCCCAACAGAAAGAAGTCTTCTCTTAACAGTCATAATAGATATTAGATATTGACGTGTAAAATTGAATTTAACTATTACTTTAGGAGAAGTTAGTCTAGTGTTCCTTTTGCCAGACACGATCAAATGTCTATCCACTGCAATAGATGTTCTATTGGGCTTTTCTGATTTTTTTCTTTTAACATTTCCGCCAGTTTCTGCATGTCGCTGCTGGCAATAATGCCCTCAAATTTTTTATATCTGTAAAATATTCTATAGTCTGAAAAGCTGGAAATTCTCTTCTAAAGAAAAAAATTCCACTTGGGCTCTTTTTCCAATGCTAATATATTTAATTCTTGGCATTTTAATTGTATCTAAAAATTAATTTCCATCACATTTAAATCTAGACTGAACCTCTACCAAACAGTGGAGTGGAAATGTTTGTAAATTTCTGCTTTTTAATTCAGAAAAGGCATCAGGTTGTAACAAAGTTTACGCAAATAAATCTATAAAGCTGGTAAAAATTTGTTGAATTTCGAATAAGGGTCTGTATGTACCCAAAAGGTTAATTTATTCGTCAAAAGATATAAAATTAACCCTTTTTATGACTTTAGAGAAACAGTTAAGGATGGTGCAAACATTTGCTCAGTAGTATATATATATATATATATACTAAAAAAAACGAAGAATTTCGGCATTGAGTTTATTCATAATTGAATATTATGTCACGTGAAATGTTCCGTTTTTTTTAAAAATCAAACTATCATCAGGGCAATGTTAATGTCATGTTGTATTTACTAAATTATATTCAAATTTCAAAGTGAAATGAAACAATGAGAAAATTCTTCGCATTCTATTACCATTAGTAGCGTTCTGCTTTAAAAGTGGGGAATGTAATTAGTGTTGGAAATTTTATTTTAAAGGGTAACGTATTTGCCACGGATTTAAAGAATATTTGGAAACTTGATTTGAGTTTTTTTTTCTCTAAAAAAATGAACGTCTTTAGAAAAGTTTAAAATTTTTTTCATTTTAAAAATTCATCTATATTTTTATTTTTGCTTTTGTATTTACACTAAATAGTGTAACATATTTGTTATTGCTTGTAATTTAGAAAGAGTTCAGCTTAGAAGTATTATCGAAAACATTTTTTGAAAAATGAGTACAAGCATAAATAATTCATACAAAAACTAATTTAAATAAAATATC
The DNA here is from genome assembly GCA_963585895.1 of Sepioteuthis lessoniana. Classification (NCBI taxonomy): domain Eukaryota; kingdom Metazoa; phylum Mollusca; class Cephalopoda; order Myopsida; family Loliginidae; genus Sepioteuthis; species Sepioteuthis lessoniana. The sequence continues at coordinate 24,957,241 of OY757942.1, forward strand.
AAGCAACTTTCTCGCTCTAATTTGACAAAATACTAAGGTAAGTTGAAAAATCCGGATCTTTGTTAGATATTATTTTAATTAGAAATAATGCTCGATTCAGCAATCTTTCTATGTTGCTAATCATGTATATTATCTAATAGTTTGGAATCTTTAGAAATAAAATTGTTATTAGTTGGTAAGTTGTCTTTTACTTATGTGTTTTGGTCGTCACTGATTCTCATTTCTCTTTTGTGTTCATACGATATTTGATTGATTGTTTCATCAACATTTTCCTATTACATTCTAAGTACTGAGCAGAGTAGACGTCTGCATCAGGTTTGTCGTGATTATCGTTATTCTTATTGGTCTTTGAAGAGTTTGTAATTGTTTTGATGACTATGTTTTTTAAGTTCTTTTCGTTGATTTTTGTGGTTGAACGTTTAACAAATGGATCATATACAATATCAAATAAACTTATCCTCTGAATACGTTGTTTTTTCATATTTACCGTGTGATCCCCCCCTCTCTCTCTCTCTCTCTCTCTCTCTCTCTATATATATATATATATATATATATATATATATATATATACCTTTAAGAAAAAACAACGAAACCAATCACAAAGGATTATAAATTTATGTCCATCCTGTTACGCATTTTTGAAATTTCCAAAAACACGAAAAAAAATTAACAGGACTTCTTCAGATCTTTTTTTTTTGAGTTTTTTTATCAAAAAGATCTGAAGAAGTCCTGTTAATTTTTTTTTGTGTTTTTGGAAATTTCAAAAATGCGTAACAGGATGGAAATAAATTTATAATCCTTTGTGATTGGTTTCGTGTTTTTTCTTAAAGGAATTATTGTTTTGTATTATTGGTACATTGAGCTCTTTACCAGGAAAATTTAAATATTCATTCATGAATAATTTCTTGTCCTGATGGAATTACTCCTAACTCTGGTTTAACTGGACTAAGTATACTTATATATATATATATATATATATATATATATATATATATATATATATATATATAGAGAGAGAGAGAGAGAGAGAGAGAGGAATTTACCATGACTTGTTAATTCGGTATCGCTTATACGTGGCATGAACCAGTGCCCCAGTGGTAGAGTTTCGGCTTCTGCATACTGTGGTTGTTGGTTCGATCTCCAGTGGTGGAGATCACGGTGTGCACTACTGATGAGACCTAATAAGCTCGAAACAGCTGTTCAGTGCTCCGTATGTCACGTGTAGGTGTGTGCCGGATTTTCTTGTCATGGTAATTTCTAACTTAATATATCAATTCCTCCATTCATAATTATAATTATATTTCCTGCTCACGAGGCTTATGTTACGAGGACTCGTAACTCCGACTTGGGAAGACGTAGCCCCGGAGGTGGCCTTGTCTGCTGTAGGGAATACGTACCCATAAAAAAGGCACATTAGGTCAAGTGGTCGCGCACTTTACCATGACTTGTTAATTCAGTATCACTTATATGTGGCATGAACCAGTGGTAGAGTTTCGGCTTCTGCATACTGTGGTTGTTGGTTCGATCTTCAGTGGTGGAGATCACGGTATGCACTGCTGATGAGGCCTAATAAGGTCGAAACGGCTGTTCACTGTTCCGTATGTCACGTGTGGGTGTGTGCTGGATTTTCTTGTCATGGTAATTTCTAACTTAATATATCAATTCCTCCATTTATAATTATATATATATATATTCTTTTCCTTAGAAGTCTAATGATTTAGTAGGTTGAAAGTTTAATACAATAACGCTATGTTGTATACTAAAGTTGCTTGTTATTTTTCTGGTTTCTTTTTTAGATCTTGTTTCTATTTCTTTTCGTTTTACTCTGTAAATTTTTGTTTTTTGGGGAATTCGGTGGAAGAAAAAATTTTAAGGTACCCCCCCTTTAAAGTGCATATATTTTGTATTTCATTGATCGGAAATAAAAACTCTCTTTTTTCTTTCTTTTTAAGCAGAAACATTGTTGCTTAACTTCGGTGATCTCACGGGGTGGAAAAAGGTATCAATTTTTGTTGGGCTTTTTCAAATATTCATTTTTTTATTCTTTATATTTTATTCCTTTTTAAAGGCATTTTCCTTTTTGGTTGTTGTCTTTTATTGTATTTGTTCTCCTTTTACAACCGTCTCTTTGTTGATAATATATTTTTATTTATTTTGTTCTGGGCTCCTTTTTGAATTTTTTTTTACCTCATTCCTTGTGCCTTGGAAGTTTTACCAGAAAACAAAATTGCAGTTACCGCTTGTTTAAAGGTGGTTTTGGAAACTAGTTCCATTCCCTTGGGTCATCGTTTCTCGACAAGCTCACTTGGTATGAAGTGAGATCTTAACATTTGCCAATTTCTCCGACCTTTACTGACTTTCTAAAAACAAGAGCCCAAATGTGTGACACCATCTGTCATTCTGATGTTTCTCTGATAAATTTCACTATTGGCTCTACAGGCCCTTCGAGACACGAGTGTTGCACGATGGGAAGAGCGGGTGCTGAGTGTAAGTAAACAGTGAAACAAAGCAAACTAGCGAAAAGAAAATATCTCTCTTTCTTCGCACCAGTCTTGAAAACAATAAACGGTGTAAACAGTGTGGGGCAAAAGAGCAGGGATTGTATTAAGTGGCAGGGCAGGCCTATTAGATTTAAGAGAAAGACACTGCAGATAGGAAAGATGTGTGAAGAGTTGAAAATCAAAAACAGGTTGGCGGGAAGGAACAAAGAGATACGTACATAGATAAATGAAAAAGAAGGGTGTGGTTGATAGTATGAGTTGATATAATACCTATGATTTCACAATTTGGGAAAAATGCGCACACTTTGATAAAAATTATCTATTCACAAATTACGACTCAATCAGTTTTCATGAAGATTATATCATAAGAATGATTGGAAAATATCTAATATAAGATTATTTCCTTCAAATTATATACAATTCTCCGTAGTTTTAGGATTTGATCATTTATCTTAAAAGAGACATTTACTGAAATGACGGGACACTAAACTAGGAGGATATCCGCGTAAATTAGAAAGTGAATTAATTTAGAATTGTATAAATAAAATTCAAAGGTCTCATAAAATTCCTTTGAGTGGATTTCAAAATTGTAGGTATATTTGGCACCGAACATGTTCCAGGTGATTTTTCTGTACGTATTATCCCCTGTATAAATTGTTTTTTACGTTCATAAAACGTAAAAAATAATTTATACAGGGGATAATTTCTGGTGTCCCGAGGAGTGTGGAGTCCTCACTTCTTTGGCATTACCCTTAGCCAGCGTACAATATATGGATCAAATAGATCCATTAAGAATCATTACTATTAGATAGAAATACCTGAAACCATATAACTCTGGGCAAACAAATTATTATTAGCATTTACTCATTAGAGTTTCTCACATCAGCGTTAGCTGATGGTCTTTCACTGGAGTCTGAGGGACAGCAAGTCTCCTCAAGTTTCCAGAACTCTTCTCAGCAGCTGGGTTGTGCATATACCATTTGTTCGTATGGTCAAATTTAAATTTCTTGCACATCTCCCAGTGGATCACCTTGCCCACACAGTCATGTCTAGTCTTATACTCCTTCTGTGCCAATTTGTTGCATTCGCTTATTATGCAATTAATGGTTTCATCTCTGTCATCGCATTGCCTACATTTGCTATTTTGTTGTGTCTTATCTATTGTCTCTTTGATATGATTGGTTCTTACGGCGTTGTTTTGTGCTGCTATTAGGAGAGATTTTGTTTCTCTCTTAGAGAGGTCCAAGTTTTCTCGTGTGAGATGTTGCTTATTAGTCGTTTAAAACGTCCATGGAGTTGTTTTTCTTCCCATTTTTGTTTCCTAGTTATCATTCTGTTGTCCATCGTGTTGTCAGTATCGTTTCTTCTTCTTCTTCTTCTTCTTCTTCTTCTTCTTCTTCTTCTTCTTCTTCTTCTTCTTCTTCTTCTTATTATTATTATTATTATTATTATTATTATTATCATTATTAAGAAAGTCACTTTAGGCTTCCAGGACTCATCTCAGTATTCGGGTCAATTGTAACAATGCTGTAGTTTCGGCTCGTCCTCCAATTTTCAACTCTTCCAGCCTTCCTTCTAAATCCTTGTGGACCGTTCCAATCTCGCAAATCTTTTCTATTCCTTGTAAGTTTTTCACACCAGTTTTAAAATGTGGTTTTTCACTGAAGACTGCGTGACAAATTTTTCCATGTCTCCAAGACACTGCTTAGTATTTTAGCTAAATTGCTAGTTTGGATGTTCTCAATCTTTTCTCTCATCTCCAGTTCCGCCAGTCTCTTTTGATATCTTGTGAGATCGTTCCAAGGGGCTCAAACACAATTGATATCATTGTCATATAATGTTCTACAGGTTTTTCTGTTCTCTTATAAGATCCAAGTATTTATTTATTTTTTATTTCCTCTCTGGAAAACCACAATCAACCACACCCTTATCTATTAATAATAGATCTGATCTTCTAGCCGGGATCGGGTGATCCATTCTATCTCAAAATCTTGGAGAATTTAATGCATTTCATTATTAATGAGAGATTCTGGTTTGGGCACATACTATTTGTTAGCATGTTGAGATTTTAATCTCTTGCACAATTCCCTGTAGATCATTTTTCTTATTCAGTCATGCTTGTTCTTGTAATTTGCAGCATTCATTTATTATAGAATGAAGAAATTACAAAACTTGTATTAGCAAGTCTTCTGTTTATTATCGATTTTTGCTTTGATATTATAAATCCTTATGGAGTTATTTTGAACTGCTATTAAAAGAGATTCAATTTTTCTTTTTAGTTTTTGAATTTAGCCTTTGTAGCATGGTGTTATTATTTCACTATTTGCAAATTTCTCATTGGAGTTTGAGTAACTGCAAGTTTTCTTTTGGTCTTCATGACTCTGAATATTCTGGCTGATCTCAACAATGGTAAAATGGCTGGAATGGTTTTTATTCTTCTTTCGATTTCCAACTGTTTCAATTTCCTTTCCAAGTTTTTGAAGGTCATTCCAACTGCGCTTACAATAATTGGTATCACTGTATCCTTCATGTTGCACTTTTTTTTTTTTAGTTCTCTGTCAAGGTCCAAGTTTTTGTCTATCCTGCTTTCTTTGATTTTCACTCTGTGGTCAGGCAGAACGGCAAAATCTGCCAGACGGCAAGCTGACTTTATTATTATCATTATTTATTCATTAGAGTTTTTCACATCAGTGTTAGCTGATGGTTTTTCACAGGAGTCTGAGTGACAGCTAGTCTCCTCAAGTCTCTAGGACTCTTCTCAGGATTCTGGCCGTTCTCAGTAATGCTGTCATTTGGATAGTCTCTACCCATCCGCCAACTTCCAAGTTATTGTGGCAAAAGCACCAATCACAATTGGCACAATCGTCACTTTCATGTTCCACAGCTTTTCAATTCTCTAGCAAGGCCGAGGTACGTATCCTTCTTTTCATATTCCTTCAGATTTATTCTGTGGTCCGCCGGCACAGCAAAATCGACAATTTTGCAAATGCTCTTTTTTGTTGATTATTATAAGGTCTGGCCTTCTTGCCGGGATTAGGTGATCTGTTTGTATGTTAAAGTCCCAAAGGAGTTCATGTGTGTCACTTTCTAGGACAGGTGCTGGGTTGTGTATATACCATTTGTTAGTATGGTTAAATTTAAATTTCTTGCACATTTCCCCGTGGATCTCCTTGCCGACCCAGTCATGTCTCACCTTATATTCCCTCTGTGCTAATTTGCTGCATTCGCTTATTATGTGATTGATCGTTTCGTCTCTGTCACCGCATAGCTTACATTTACTGTTTTGTTGCGTCTTATCTATTCTTGCTTTGATATGATTGGTTCTTATGGCGTTGTCTTGTGCTGCTATTAGGAGAGATCCCGTTTCTCTTTTAAGGTTACCTTTTCTTTGCCAGGTCCAGGTTTTTTCGTGTGAAACCATATAATTGTGTATAAATTACACTGATGAACAATTTTAAAGAATTTCTGTAGAGTTGAATCTTTCAATTGACATAGAACGTGTCTGAAGTTATTACGCAAATCAAATAAACCTCAATAACTTGAAAATTTCTTAACCAACTTTTGTCAAATTTAAACTCGTTCATTTCTATCTTAAGTAAAATATCTAACTAAATTCTCTGCTTTTTTAAAAGTTACTTTTCGAGATATTTTGAATTTACGAAAATGGACAGACTGAAGTTAGTATGCAGATTAAATTGATATTCCCTTAAAACCTCTGAAATTTAAAAAAGAAACGACTACTTTTTGTCCATAATAGACGTTAAAACCTGGGTAACAGGAAGGATCTAACAACAGCTGAAAAACAGAAAATAACACCCTTATTGAGTGAAAGAATGTCTACTAAGGAAATATCAAAGGAGTTTTGCAGAAATCCTCGAACGATAAAGAAGTATGTTTAAAATATATTTATGTTGAGAACTCGAAACAAAGGAAAAAGCTTCCTCGAGTTGAACGTAAACTAAAGTGAGTTATAGTAAAACAATCACTTTTGATCTGCCCTCAGATCTTTGAAAAGGCTGGAATTGATGGAGTCATGAAGGTGATTAAAAATATAGCAACAGAGCAGACCAATGCGAAGCAAATAAAACCTCTTCGCTGGAAAATAAACTTGCTGAAGTAAAAAAAAAGAATATTTACTGAATCAATGAGTAATATATTACAGGCTGTTATCGAAAAGAATGGTCACTATATTAAAATCTAAAGGATTCAAAGACTTATCATATGTACTTGTTACTTGTTCTGTTATCGGTGTTGATCAATTTTTAATGATTTTATTATCTTTTTATTGAAATAAAATGTCATTATTTGGTTTTGCTCAATAGGTTCTGACGGCATTTTAAAAAAAGCTACAATAAATAACTTAGATATGTTCAATTAAACATATTGATTCAATCTAAAATTTTAACACAAGTTTTATTTCGACATTTAAATTGACGATTTAGAATATGACAATTTTTTCCTACCGAATTTGAATTATTTAAGTTTACGTAATTTGCTTAATAACTTTAGATGTGGTGTAAACTAAATGTGGTATGCTGATTTCGAAACTGCAGCCAGTTTTCTTCAATCAGGTTTTTTCTCTACAACTTACTCTCAGAATAATGTACTGTTTATCGGTAAATAAAAGGACTGGTCAGCTGATGGATGTTATTGTTTTATTGATAAGGAGTAAGAATTTGTTTTAGATTTGGTGACTTTAGTTTGATTCATATTCAAAGGGCAAACAGCTACTTTGCGCATTTTAAAGTAAAACTTAGTAATCAAGACAAGTCTTGGGCCCTTCACAAGATGTGCCAGCAGTGTGTCGGGAGCTTATAGATGTGGACCTGTGAAACACGTGATAAGTTAGTTTTTTATATACTGATGATTTGGTGTGAATCAAGAGATAATTGTACTGACTATAAATTTTAATTAACGAAAATTTCACGGATATAACTAGAAAAGCAAATGTAAAGTTGAATATCTTAGTCCACAATCAGCCATATATTAAGTGGCTCATTCAGCTGAAATCTCAGAGGCAGTTTTTATTCATTTTCTCTCTCTTGAAGATGATGATTATGATGAAAAAGTCAGTGACATGAATTATGCATATTTTAAAATTTCAGATGACTTAGCTAGTAAAGAATTCGATTATCATGATTTCAATTATTTGATTCAGGACTATCAAAAAAGCTTCAGAATTCCTTGCACCAAGATTGAATAAGAAAAACTTACTTAACAAAGGAGGAAAGGTATCCTACTTCCGATCCCGACAAAGTGGATTCCTGTAGTACTTTCAAATTGACAGTAGTTTTGTTTATTGCCATATCATATTGGGTTTACTGGAGGGATTGGCAATTCCGATCAACAAATCAACTGAATGGTTACTGTTCATCTATCGGTCAAAGTTAATTGTAATTTATATGGTACAGTTCCAAGTGAGCATTAATTTGTCTTCGAGAAGAATGTGGAAACATAAAGAGAATCATTGAATTGTTGCTATATAACAAACAGTTTGATTAAATGTGTCGAGGTTAAAATGGTATATTTTCTTCTTGGTCAGCAATGTGGATTCACCAAATATCTTTGCTTCCTGTGCATATAGAGAGAAATTGACCTCCAAAATCTGACCCTTATTCTGGTAATACCAACATTCAAGCCTAGCCATTTGTTTACATAAAGAAAATTATATTCCTCTTCAGCATATGAAACTGAATCGCATGAAGCAATTCGTTATAGCATTTCCAACAGAAGGCAACTGTTTCAAGAACATGATTTTTGTATTTCCTGATCACTAGATTAAAAAGATCAAGACCAGAGGTTTCATGGTCCACAGATTTGGCAGCTCATTAAAGATGAGCTCATCGGAAAACAAAGCTCATCGGAATAATGTTAGAACTAACTTGGTTATCATTCAAAAACTTAGTTAAGAACTTTCTTGGATATACTTTAGTAAAGAATTACACCGAAATTGTCCAGAATTATTAGAGAGCAACAAAAGACACGATTTCAACATAAGCATTAAGTTGCATAGTCTTGCTAACTTTCCAGAAATCTTTGGTGAGGTCAGCGATGACTGATTCCATCAAGAATGTAAGTTCATGGCGGAATGGTATCAAGGTAGATCAAATATAAATATGTTAATACATGGGATGTAGAATATGATGGCTGACTATAGTTCGAACATAAATGGAAATTATACACAGAGAGGAAAAGCTATAAGCGTCAATTTTTACGTTAACTATTAGCTAAAAAATAAACTAATAACAATATCCTTGTATAAACAAAGTAAATGTATACAAATATTTTTCGTATGTAAATTTTTAGAACATACTATAAAATAAGCAGAAATTTGTTAGATGTTGTATTTTTGTGGTTTCTGAAACAAAGTAAAGGTATCCTATAACAGATAAAGTTGATGTGATACTGAAAAACTGGGATCATTTTTGGATTCAGAGGCAAAAAGTTAGTCAAAACGAGTGTCAAATCAAATTCAACAAAAATTGTGTTGTCCAGTGCAATTGGATTTTAAAGTAGTTTCTTGAAGTATCTACAAACTATTATTATCATCAGTTACATATAAGTGCTGGAAAAAGACTGATTTCAGTTTTAAATAACCCAACATTGGTTAGCATGCCGTAAAACCAACCAACCAACTAACCATATTGTTGCCGTCACTGCTGAAACACATGAACCAATGCCTAACTATGTTCATATCCACGGCTTGGTCTTAGGATTACATTCAGAACAAACTCATAACAGTTATGAGGGAAAATAGTGCTTTCTCGTTGAAAACTTTTCCTCTTCAGTGGTCATTGTAGTCTTTGCATCTGTTGCAGTTTTCGTGGAAATTAATTGGAGGCATTACTTTCGGAGAGATCCTATGATGAGCACTGTATATAGGCTATTAATATTTGACAGATCCCTGGCAAAAGTGCATAGCCAATGTTGATGAGAAAAGGAACGAATAGATTTTTGTAGGGAAAAACTTGCTCTATCCAAGCATATTATAATTTCTGTTGAAATAATTAAGAGACTTTATTTTCAGAATTTCATTTCATAAACCAAATTGACGAGCTAAGTAGCTTAATAAGCAACTAAAGACGAGAAAATAAAGACATTGAGAGCAATCATTAGTTAAAAGGAATTTCAGTGACTTCAACTGGGAGCAGAAATGTGTTATCTAAAGATTATGTCCAGAAATAGGGCATTGTATCTAATTTTGGTGTTATCGAAATTAGTTTAATACATTAATGCATTGATTGAAAGATAAATTGATCTTGTTGGATGAAATCGCTTAATAGATTGAGGCTTAGCAATAGAAAGTTATAGATAAATGATTTCACGGAGAGATGGAATGGAGAGATCATACGGAACATTAGTTCGATCGAAGATAATGTTGAGTTAAAATGATGGATAATTATCACAGACTAGCAAATAAATATCGACAAAAATCTGCTGTGTAGTCAGTCAGATATATGAGTATATATATATATTTATATATACATAAAGAGAGAGAGAGAGAGAGAGAGAGAGAGAGAGAGAGAGAGAGAGAGAGAGAGAGAGAGAGAGAGGGGGGGTTTGTTCGTTATAAAGAAATGAATACCTTCATGTACATAAATAGATAGATTGACGCACATATATACCTGATATGAATATACTGGGATACTTATAAAGAGATTGATATAGATATATAGACTGGTATAGGTATCTGTCTCTGTCTGTCTGTCTGTCTGTCTGTCTGTCTCTCTCTCTCTCTATATATATATATATATATATATGTGTGTGTGTGTGTGTGTGTGTGTGTGTGTGTGTGTGTGTGTGAAATTTGTGTATAACTATATATTTGAATAAAATAATATATATATATATATATATATATATAGAGAGAGAGATAGATAGATAGATGGATTGATCATGGACAGAGATAAATAGATACACATGTGCAGACATATGTAAAGACGTACATACATACATTGATACGTTTATGGATACGTAGACATGAATAGATTGAGATAGATATAGCAATAAGAACAATCTATATATCACAATACAAACCCCGACAAACATATTTATATATATATATATATATATATATATATATATAGTATATATATATATATATATATATATATATATATATACTATAAAATGATGGTATAAAACTTAGCAGAATAATAAAAAAAACGACCAATTTCATTGATAAGCACAATACCTTAAATATATAGAAAGTCACCGGTACACATGCAGATTCACATTCTCCCCCCATATATATACATGGGGGGAATGTGTCAATATATATATATATATATATATATATATATATATATATATATATATATATATATATAATGAGAAATCATTAATCTATGTGTGACATTTATGCATAGCCATAAATCTAAGTAAAGAAAATCAATGGAAGGAATGGTTTTAATTCTTATGAAACACGCAAACTTTTCCAGATATTTCGCTTTCTTTAGTAGCGAGCGTGATGCCAACAATAAAAAGATGCAATACAACCATTCCAACAATTTATTGGAAGCAAAAAAGCAAAAGGTGTATAGCGAAATCTCCCACTATATACATATGCACACATCTCCCTGAATACTCCAACTCATTCCTTAATAAGACTAAAATGTTAAAAAAAAAACCCTAAAAAAACTCCAGTCTGAAAACGATCATTGTCATGCCTCTGTATACGTTTTAAGTGTATATTGTTTTATATAGATATTGTCTACAGCAACAGTTCGTGGTTAGAAGTCCGAGTGATCGTTTTGGGGACGTCCTTCTTTGAAAAGAATAAAACACTTAATGGAAAAAATACTTTAGTAATGAAAAAAGAAAGAAACGCTTTCGTTTATTTTATGTCACCCTGATTTATGACTTTTCTGGGCGAGATTTTTCATTTGATCGTGGATATGGAAATTCGTGTGTGTAGGAGAATGCGCTTGTGTGTGCGCATGGCCGTGCACATGCGCATTCTTCTTTAGTTCATCTCTAATCACGTATACGGCATAAAAACACAAAAACCCTTGATAGCATTAAAGGTCTTTTGATGTTGTAGAAAGCACGAGGTTATATATATATATATATATATATATACGCATTCATATAAAGACAACTACAATCGCATACATTTATTTGAATAGGAATAAAACAAGTGTGGTAAAAAAAATCAAAAGTTAGAAATTAAAAAAGCCCCATAAAAACCATCTTGAATAAAATCCACTTTTACCAGAATCATCAGGAGGCCTCACCCATGTGACTACCTTTTATAAAAAGAATATTTGTTGGATTTTATTTATTTTAAATAGAAGTAGTTGATAGTTTAGATACTATTTTAAATGCTGTTTCCGCTTTCACGAACATTCGTAAATCGATATTTAATCTAACAGTAGCATTGCTAATTTCATACTATCAGGCAAATTACCCGAAAGAAATGTCCACCGAGATATTTTGTCAAAGTTAACGGGTGTCAGAAATCAGATCTGTATAGAATAATTATTGGTAATAATTTGTCTATTCTCTATAGACGACCATTGATTTGATGTAGATACAAAATTTGCAATACGTTTTAGAGTAAAATAATTTCCAATATTCTAATGTTAACAAATGGGAAGAGCTTGTCAATCTTTAATAGATGACCAAACTATTTTATATAGGTCTATCAAATTTGCAATGCTTTTTTTATTATATGAAAATCATTTCCAGTGCATTTTTAAAATAAAACTGTTTCCAGTGTACTTTATAATAAACCTATTTCCAGTGCATTATATAGTAAAATGATTTGTAATGCTTTTTTTTAGTGAACTGCATCCAATCTATTTTTATTGTAAAATCTTCTCTAATGAATTTTTTTTTGAAGGTTTATTCCAATGCATCTAATTGAGCGGAGTTTATTCTCTACAGACAAATAAACGGTTGGATGTAGCCACAAAATTTGTAATGCACTTTCATCACAAAAATTATTATTTTTATAGAAATTTCCAATGCTTTTTATAGTAATTACATATTTCAGTAAATATTAATAAAGTCCTTTGCATGGCATTTATCATGATAAATAGGAAGAATTTGTTTGTATATTTTCTCTCGATGGGCAAACAGATATGAAATTTGCGATGTAACAAAAAATCACTTCCACTATATTTTTTATTGTAAAATCACTTCTGTTAAAATTTTAGTGAAATAATTATATATATATATATATATATATATATATATATATATATATATATATATACTATCCATTATTTTCTTCCATATATATATATATGTATATATGGAAGAAAATATTTAAATTATGAAAATTAATATATCTAAATTATGAAAAATAGTCTGCAACCCTGAGGTCATGAAGTTTTTTGCAAAATAACAATTATCAGGCAGTTAAGATTTCATTTTCTTATCTGCCTTATGATTGTTTTTTGCTAAAAACTTCATGAAACCCATGGTTGCAGACTATTTTTCATGGATTATATATATATATATATATATATATATATATATATATATATATATATATATATATATATTCATTATTATTATATAATAGCTCTATCCTAGATATTGAGCACTTTCCATATTATATTGCACTTGGTTCGACACATACCCACAAAGTGATTTAGTGACAATCAACACTCTTATAATATATATATATATATATATATACACACACACACACACACACACACATATATATATATATATATATATATATATATAGCAAAACTATTTCAATTGTGTATATCTTAAACAGTAAGAGTTTCTTTTGTCTCACTTCTATAGAAACTCCCACCTTTGATGTAAACTAACCACATTTTGTTTGTATGTTTACTGGTTCAAAAGGAAGGTTTTAATATTTAAAGAAATATTTCTCTTTCAATATGACTCTTTGCAGATTATTATTATTATTTACTCCTTTAGAGTTTTTCACATCAGTGTTAGCTGATGGTTTTCACTGGAGTTTGAGGGACAGCAAGTTTCCTCAAGTCTCCAGGACTCATCTCAGGATTCTGGCCGTTCTTAGCAATGCTGTCATTTGGATAGTCTCTACCCGTCCGCCCACTCCCAAGTCCTCCAGGCCTTTTAATAATCCTTTAGTTATTGTGGCAAAAGCACCAATCACAATTGGCACAATCGTCACTTTCATGTTCCACAACTTTTTCAATTCTCTAGCAAGGCTGAGGTACGTATCCTTCTTTTCATATTCCTTCAGATTTATTCTGTGGTACACCGGGATAGCAAAGTCAACAATTTTGCAAATTCTCTTTCTTTTGTTGATTATTATAAGGTCTGGTCTTCTGGCCGAGATTAGGTGATCTGTTTGCATGTCAGAGTCCCAAAGGAGTTTATGTGTCATTTTCTAGGACAGGTGCTGGATTGTGTATATACCATTTGTTAGTATGGTTAAATTTCAATTTCTGGTACATTTCCCTGTGGATCACCTTACCAACCCAGTCATGTCTCACCTTATATTCCCTCTGTGCTAATTTGCTGCATTCGCTTATTATGTGATTGATCGTTTCGTCTCCGTTACCGGATAGCCTACATTTACTTGCTTTGATATAATTGGTCTTTATGGCGTTGTCCTGTGCTGCTATTAGGAGAGATTCCGTTTCTCACTTAAGGTTTTCTTTTCTTAGCCAGGTCCAGGTTTTCTGGTGTGAGATCTTGTTTATTTGTCGTTTAAAGCGGTAATAGAGTTGTTTTTTCTCCCATTTTTGTTTGCTAGTTGTTGTCATTCTATCGTCTATCGTGTTGTCCGTATCCTTTGTGATGGCTGTAATTAGTCCTCGTTCGTGATTTTCTATGTAGTCTTCGAACCGTTGTATCGATGCGTCAACGCTGTCTTCGATGCTGGCAAGTCGTCTTCCTCCCTCTTTTCTAGATACATATAGACTGTCAAATGTGTCTCTAGGATGTAATGCCTTATCCATGGTCATTAGTTTTCTTGTTTTGAGATCCATTTGTTTAATTTCATCTCTGGTCCACTTGAGGAAGGGTCCTGAATATCTAACGAGGGGCACAGCCCAAGTATTTATTCCTTTGATGAGGTTTCTTCTGGAGAGTTTTGTCTCGAGTAGTTATTTCCTCTAGTTCTCCTGAGATATTCTTTTTCAATCTTGTCTTTCATTTGCACTTGTTTGATGGTGTCAGCCTCCAAGATACCCAAGTATTTGTAGGTTTCATTTTCTTCGAGTGTTCTAATTTTGTCGTGATTTGGTAGTTCCATTCCGTCAGTCGTATGTCGTTTGCCACTTTTCATGATGAGCATGGCACATGTTTCTATGCCAAATTCATTCCTATGTCCTGACTGTATATTCTAACGGGGTGTATGAGAGTTTCCAGTTCTTTTTCATTTTTTACAAATAGTTTAATGTCATCCATGTACATTTGGTGATTGATCTTCTCTTGAGATCTACTAAGTTTGTATCCGGCTGTGCATTTTCTGAGTATGTGGTTAAGTGGCATCATGGCTATTATGAATAGTAAGGGTGATAGTGCATCTCCTTAGTAAATCCCTCTTTGGATCTTTGTTTCAGCTAAGCTTCTTCCTCCTGCTGTCAGCTTCACTCTCCAGGTTTGCATGGTGTTTTCGATGAAGTTTATGACTTCATGTGATATTTTGTACATTTTGAGACAGTGTAGTATCCAGCTTTGTGAAACTATATTATAAGCCTTTTTTTAGTCAATCCAGGACATAGCAAGGTTTTTTCCGTCTTGTCTTGGTCTCATTTAGGATGTGTTGATCTATGTAGAGTAATTCTGCTGTGCCTCCGGATCCCTTGCGGCATCCTTTCTGTTCGTCAGGGAACAATCCGCAGCTTGTTAGCGAGTAGTACATCCTTTTCCTTATTCGTGCTGTTAGTATTTTCCACATCATTGGTAGGCAGGTTATGGGTTTGTAAATGTTTGGAGCGTTTCCTTTGCTTGGGTCTTTTTAGATTAATGTAGTCTTTCTTTTAGTCATCCAGTCAGGTACTCGCGCGCCTTGTAGGCATCTGTTCATTTTTAGTGCTAGTTTGCTGTGAATGGAGGTGAATTTCTTGGACCAGAAGCTATGTATTCCATCATGGCCTGGCGTTTTCCAGTTTGATATTCTTTTTAGTGTTGTTTTGAGTAAGTCGATGTGTATTTCCGTTTTGGGGCCTTCTTCAAGTCCCTCTAGTTCTCTTGTAATATTCTTTATCCCTTCAGCATTGTTGTTATGTTTTTTTTATTACCGTATTTTTGTCCAAGAGCGTTCGGTTTCTTTGGCATCCGGTTGTTGGTATGTTTTCGTGTCACTCCCTTCCAATTGTTGATAGAATTTTCTTTCGTTGTTTTGGAAAGTCCTGTTTTGTCTTTATTGTTTTACTCTTTGTTGATATCTCTTTAATCTTCCTTCTTTCGCCAGAGCTTTCTGGTTTATTTCCTCAAGTTGCCTGTTCCTTTTTCCCCGCTTATTTCAGCGGCTCTCTTTTTTATCATCCTGGCTTGTTTTCGTAGGTTTTTTATTTGCGTTTCAAGTCGAATTTCCCATCCCGGTTTTGACTGTTTCTTCGTGCTTTTTGAGGGGATCCTAATTTTCTCACAAACTAATTTTGCACCTGCATAGATTAGTTAATTTAACTCGGTTATATTATTCGTCGGTATGTAAGATAGTATGAGATTTATTTTATTCGTTTCTATCTTAAGCGTTTTCCATTATATGTTTATATGATGGTAGAATAGTCTTTTCCCTACTCACGATTCTCTTTACATTTTCTAGATTTATCTTTTGATCTTGTGACAGTATTTCTTCCTGGTTGCTTGGTAGAGTATCGTTTGGGAGTGTGGTGTTTTCATTTGCCGAAGATTGCAGTTCTTTTTTGTTGGATTGTTTTTGTTTGACACCACTTGATGTGTCTGGTACTGTATTATAGTTTTGTTTATGTATTTTTTGATGGATTTCTAGTATTTCAATGTCAGAAAACCAATCCTTCTTAATTATTGTTCTAACTTGATCGGCTAGCCTTTGGTTAGAGGTCTGAAATTTTGCACATTCTTGCCAGATCTCTATCATTCTTTTCCTGTATCCTCTTTGTGAAGGGTTGCTCCTAAAATAGCATTGTAATACAAGTTGATTATCTTCCCTAGTCCATGTTTTGCGTGTAGGTCTCTGATTGTTGTGGTTTGTTCCGTCGTCGTTTATGTACCTGAAAAACGAGCAGCCAACGAGCAGTAGGATGGCAATTGGGTCTCCCATGTTGGCTATCATGACACCCAGGCCTGTTGCCTGGGTCCCACGTTGTTTAATATTGTGATTGGAAATTTTCATCATGGGTGGTATATTGTGGCTATACCAGACCCAGGGGTTGTTTTTGATCTGCGCGCCTGACACAGATGTGACCAAGAACAGCTATGATGTCTGTACATAAACAGCGGATCACAAAAAAAAAAAAAAAAAAAAGAAGTCCTCTTCTTTTCCGTTAAGTTTTAACTTAGTTACAGTTTATTATTATTATTATTATTATTATTATTATTATTATTATTATTATTATTATTATTATTATTATTATTATTATTATTATTATTATTATTATTATTATTATTATTATTATTATTATTTTCTGCATTCAATAACTGATCACTGAATTAATATGTCCAAACTAAAAACAACTTAACTGACAAAACAAAACAAATCAATTTGATGAAGTCAATGTCCTGTGTCCTTGTGAATACACCTCATAATGTCCCGTGTCCCTGCAAATACACCTCATATATCATGGATGGTGATTCTATAGTCTTCCAGCAGCTAGGTTTTCATGGGGTGAAGTTGCTTGCGTCATGCTTCCTGGTTTTGAAATTAAAGGTTTTTTTTTCTATAAAGATTGCCTTAACAAGTCTAAAGAGCATCGTATGTCCTATTATTTATCTATTGCAGAGAAAAAAGAAGTGAAGAATTTACATCTTTCCTGAGGACATGAGCACAAAAGTGACTATCTCATTGACTATCTAAAATTTTTTCCTCATAAATTTTCATTGATCTGTTTACTGCTATTTAGTAAAGTTGGAACCTCTTTGATAAAGAATATCGTTTTAAGTAAACGAAATCCATTTTGTAAGAAAAGGCTGTCATAAAAACTTGAAGAGAGGCAATTAGATATTAATTATTTGTTTTCAATAAAATCCATAATATTTCCTCCACACTGAATTATTCCATAATATTTTCCATTGGATGGATTAGAAACATCTATATCCTTAGTGCAAATAATTTAATCCACTTTATTTAGGTACATTTTAGGAAGCCAGAATTTAAAAAATAGCAAATAAAAAAATCATCAACTTCCTCGAAGTGTGCTAATTTAATAATTTCTGGCAGCGTTAATAGTAATATAAAAAAAAATACAAAACAAAAATTATGATATTGGACTAATGGTCAAGTTATGTTAAAAAGTAGTGGTTCCGGTCAAATCACCGAAGTTAAGCGACAATGATTATTGTCTTTGGACTTAGTTGTGGCCAAAAAATCAAGTCTGGATTTCATGATTCAGGTTGCAGAAACCTTGACTATTTGAGAATACACGTGCCCGCTTCCTAAAAGTGATCGTGTAACACATATTACAGCCGAGATGATGCAGTTAAAACTTTCTTATTAACCTAGAAGTCTTGACTTTAGAAACCTTTCCTTTTGCTGTATCACAGTAATCTTCAAAGACGTTATCATTTGAATTCCAAAATAGTCTACATTTGTATGATGTACTTTTTTTCTCCGTGAATAAAGTCCCCAACAAAGTGATTGTTTTTAATCATTTTTACACTGTAATAGAACCTTCAATTGTCTACACATGGATAAAAGTTAAACAATATGTAAAACTCATATAAAAATATCATAGTTCTATAATGGGTTTAATAAAAGTATTGTAGTACATTAGATTTTAGTTCTCTTTAAAATTTGAGGCAAATTTTTTCTGAGAAGAAACATCGGAAAATTTATTAAGAAAATAAGTTTTAACAATTGGTACTAAAATAATTACGGTTGGAATTTTAAATAAAATCAATTGAAATACATATAAAAGAAAAAAGAGTAGATGAGCAATTATTTACATTCTGAAAGTTTATTTGTACGGTTTTAAATTTTATATCTTAAAACAACTAGTCTTAAAATTTAGAAGATTAGCACTGACTTTGTCATATATGAACTGAAAAATAAATTTGGATTGTAAGTAAAAAGACATTTTTCTGCTGTATATACAGTATTTGTCATAAGTATTTGAATAGAAAATTTGTTTCTAATTGCTTGGTTTTGAGATTTAAAAACAGGATGACGTAAGAAGAAACACAAGGCATATTTTTAGTCATGTTTTGTGGTTCTGAAGCTAAATTTCTGGAATTAAAAAAGTAGAAATTTTAAAATGAAATCGAATAAAGTTCTTTTTAAAGATATGCAATATGGCATCTATTAAAGTAGTGACAGGTGAAGGAAGAGTAACATTGAAAATAAGGCAAAATGAACTCATCGATTGTTATTCTATTTTGGTGGAGTGAGTTTAATTCTCATTGGATACTCCATATTAAATTAATGTCAAATTTTATGATGTAAGTCAATGTTTTCACAATAAAATTGCTTTTAATCAACCAAGATATAAAACTTTCTGTTTCTGCTCATATTTATATTGTGTTCTGGGTATAAAGTGCTCTGGGTATATAGTGTTCTAGGTATATAGTGTTCTGTGTATAACAGTAAACAGCATCCGATGGTGAGATTCCCATTATAGAATTTTGGGGTATGTGGAGTCACAATTTCACCAGTCCCTGGTCCACCCTGATACGGAATGATATTTCTTGTTAGAATTCTATCTATGAGCCAAATTGATTAGTTTGAAACTTATTAGTATTTGATAGGAATACTTGAAACCATAATTGTGTACAAACTGTAACGCAATTGAACAGCTTATAAAAAACTGAAATTGAACAAATAAATTAATCAATAAATAAGAAAAAAGGCTGACAGTCTCTGAATGGCCAGGCCAAAGCACTTGCTATAATCAAGAATAACTAGAAAAACCTGGGGGTTCGAAACCTTCTGCGTAGGTGTGGAACCACAGGAAACGAATATGCCTCCGACACGACAGGCGGAAGTGAGAGGACGACCCGTTTTTGAGAGACAGAATTGAAGCTGTGACCGTTTAATAGAAAATATTAACCAGTCTTTTTCTCTCTTATTGAACAACTCACGGTAGCGAGCCAGCTATAAACCCTAAAAGAAAATACTTGTTTTTCTATACCAACCTTTGCGTTCTCCGACATATGCCTGAGTGAGCACGTATGTACCTGTTCCTGCTAGCTACCTATACCTATGCCTACGCTACAATCGGTCCCCTAATATGAATGTCAAGATATTTGCCAAGAATGAGTTAGCACGTGCGTACCTGTCCCTGCTAGCAACCTATACCTATGCTTATGCTACACAAACATATGATTATTAAAAAGGGTTAGTTGCTTGAAGCTATATAACTGTGTAAAAATTATTATCATTAGATTGGAAACTGTGAATTATTTGTATTAGATGGCAATAAATGAAACTATATAACTGCACAAATAACTGATTATCATAATTATAAAACATGAATAGGTTTGGTGTGGTTTAGTTTTATGACATATCAACAATTGTAGCTTATTCAATTCCTGTGTACATATATATTAAATATATATGATTTGTTGATAATATTTTTAAACGAACATAAACTCATTTTTTGGCACACAGTCAAAGAGTTTCAAATATGACAATCTAATATAATTCTATTTACAGTTAAACATTTGTTTTCACACAGTTTAATTGTTCAAGTATTTCTATATAACACTCACAATTTAACATTAGCCATTTATTTGGACACATTTAAATAGACATACATGAAATGCGAGAGGGGCACATCGGGTGTTGTAATGGTTAGCAAGCTACAATAGCAAACCTTCACGAATAAGGTCGATTCTCATTGGGTGTCCCATTCACACAGCCTTGGGTCACATCTAAACAAAAAGCTTAGTAAACTACCACATGATATCTGAGAGATTAGTTTGATGGTAATTTCATTTTTAAATATATTAAAAGTAATTTGTTTAAACACTAGTATTGCTATTGTTTCTACACAGTTAAATAGTTTCAATTATTATTATTATTTATGCTTCTATTTAATATTAATCATTTGTTTACGAATAATGAAGTGGTTACAAGAATCACTAACAATTCAATTAAACACCAGTCATTTATTTACACAGTTAAATGATTAAACAGTTTTATTTAAAAAAACTCAATTTACTGTAAGTCATTTGTTTGCCCTCATTTTAATCTCAAACAATTTTATTTGACCCATAAATAGGACCCTATCAGGTGCTACTTCTCCGGGTCAGAGGGGATCAGGAAGCGATGGCAATGGAGTGGTACTCTGTAACCTCTAAAGTTTCAACATTACTGAAGTCTAAACATCAGATTTTATAATGTCGTATCAAGAACACTCATTGGGACGGGGAGGGGGCTTACTCCTCAGCCAGAGATGCAGTCGGTGGATTCTACAGACCCAGCCAACTGGGCAATTAAACA
The DNA here is from genome assembly GCA_963585895.1 of Sepioteuthis lessoniana. Classification (NCBI taxonomy): domain Eukaryota; kingdom Metazoa; phylum Mollusca; class Cephalopoda; order Myopsida; family Loliginidae; genus Sepioteuthis; species Sepioteuthis lessoniana. The sequence goes on from OY757942.1 coordinate 24,978,283, forward strand.
TGAATATTTACTTGAAACCATATAATGTCTATTTCCAATATATTGTATATTTCTTAGGGTTGCTCCCCAAAAGAAGACGTGGTGTAGTTTTGCCCTGTAAATGGCCGAAAGGAGACTCGATGTAATTAATAATCCGTGGAGTCAGTTTCGCGATTTGAATTTACTCTTCCAAAATCCCTGTATACAACAGCCAAGAATACGAATTTCTCAGTTACCATGTTGATTGTTGTTTTATTGTTAAATTTCAATGCTCTTCCAACTTATCTCAATTTACGTTTCCTACAGACAACGTATACTAGTCAAGCCAGACAGAAATTTGATCTCCACTTCTCTGATTTTGAATTCAGAGTTTTTCCTCCTTCTCGATGGCTTGCTTTATAAAAACTAGAGAGGCCAGTCTGTTCTCTTGGTGACGAGAAAAGAAAGATTCATAGTTCCCAAAAGCTTTGACACGATAAAAAACCAAAATAAATAAATAAATAAAACAAAACCCCCGCATTCTGCCTTGTACAGAATTTGAAATCGGTACTATAAATCCATTTTCTGCGACGATCATTAATCTACGCGCACTTCCTTCGTGACTGTCTCAGTTAATGAGCGTCAACTTGGTTTCTACTCTTCCCGAGTTTATGCTTTGACATTTTCGACTTTTGACTCCGTCATCAGTAAAGGACACCAACGCATATTTTTTATACATCCTCTTACCGGATTGCCAAGGTTGGTCATTTCGTTACGTGTAGAAATTCTAAATGAGCGTGTGTTTTAAAATTGCCAATTGTAAAATTAGTTTAGCTATTTATCACTTAGTTGTTTTCTAGGAGAAGAAAAGCCTTTTTATCCTTGTGTTTGAAAGCTTGTGTATTCATATGGTTTTTATAAAAAAGAAGATAGAATTATTGTGATGAAAATAGATAATTTTTTTACTCTGTGCGGCTATTATTGGAGCTAACGAAATCTGGGACTTCATACACAGCCGTTTCACATTTGTTTCGTTAACTATAGCGCCAGTAAACTTTAAGTACATGGGTGATAGATGAAAACTAATCAACGACGTTAGTTAAACAGGAAATACTTGAATAAACCAAAACAAGAACTGACGACATTAATAGTATTATTTCTCCTCTTATTTCTCTGATTCGTAACTTCTTGAATTATGGCAACATGCTTTTGAATCCATACACAGAGAAAAGATGGAGCAAATATTACTTGCATCTGGTCTTCTCAAAGAAAATGTTTTAGCTGTAAAGATGGTTTACGAAACCATTGGCTCATTCTCCTGATGTAAACACTGACATCTTCGACACCGTCGCTGGAGTTTTGCAAGGAGATATATTAGCACCATATTTATTTATACCCTGTCTAGACAACGTATTTCGAACATCCATAGTAACAGATGGAAATAAACAATAGTTTAAAAAGCGTTTGATTCATCAAAAGTGTTCAAATGCCAGACAGCTGCGCAGTATAAAAACTAAAAGGAAATAGGATCTCCACTTTTTACTTTTGTCTTACGAGATATTTTTATGTCTTCTAAAAAAAAGGAAACACAATTTTCATGAAATTTTATTTACCCAAATATATATTTGCTGGGATAAAAACATATACTAAAACACATATTGTCAAGAAAAATAATTCTATTTGCGGTATATACGTATGCCTCCTGTTCAATTAATTCTATTCCAAAAAGATGCAGTTAATCCGTGATTATAACTAAAACACTCCATGTGGTAAAAGGATTTCATAAATTAGATTTCATTAAGATTGGTCTATTATACTTTATTGGTCTATTATATATATATAGATATATACATACATATATATATATATATATATATATATATATATATATATATATATGAACTAAGAAGAATTTCTCACTTTTTATCACTAAGTTTAATATGTCAAATTTGACACATATACCTTGCAAGAAGTAATATATGCATATCATACATTAATATTCATGTGTGCATATGTATACTTATATATTTACTGATAGACAGACAGACAGACACACGTACACACACACGCGCACACACACACGCTAATATACAAATGCATATAAAGTAGGCACATGTTTTTCAATATACTTACAAGTGTTCAGCATATATATGTCTATAATAAATTGTGTGCGAGAGAGAAAAAGAGTGAAGGTAAGCAAGAGAGAGAGAGAGAGACAGAGAGAGAGAGAGAGAGAGAGAGAGAAAGAGAGAGAGAGAGAGAGTTTAATTCGCTCTGGCTTATGCTACATTGAAGAAAAACAAAAAACAGAAGTAAAAGAAAACCACTTTTAAGACCACTTTATGGAAACGGATGCCATTAAAATGCAATTCTCTTCCAAAAATAATATTTTTTTCGTTGATTTTCTCCTTTTCCCCCTTTAAATAAATGAATTTCCAAAACAATTTATTTCCACACGATCGTTAGCAGTCAGGCAACATCATACTGCACACTTACACATACATACACAGATATATATATATATATACATATATATATATATATATATATATATATATATATATATATTCACGCAATGGATTTTCAAAAAAGTCGATTTTCCGACTTTTATGTCACAAATTCTCGTTTTCTCGGAAATTGTCCGAATATTCTAATGGAATTATTATTATTATTATTATTATTATTATTATTATTATTATTATTATTATTATTTCACTCCTTGAGAATTTTTCAAACCAGCGTTACTGGAGTCTGTGTGACAGCAAGTCTCCTCAAGTCACCAGCACTCTTCTCAGTATTATAGCTGATTTCAGCCGTGCTATCGTCTGGATGGTTTCGATTATTTGGCTGTTCGAAATCATCCATTATTTTATCCAGGTAATGGGTGACCGTTCCTAGCCAACAACGGAGAATACCTTGACCCCCATGTTCCACATCTTTTTCAGTTTTCTGGTTTGGTCCACTTATTCGTTTCTCGTTTCGATTTCTTCAATATTCACTTTGTGGTTCACTGGAACTACAAAATTAATAAGGCTGCAATTTTTGTTGTTCGATTTTTTGGCTAGAATTAGGTGACCTGTTTGTATCTCAAAATCCCAGAAAATGTTATAGATCTTATTCTCTAGGACTGATTCTGGTTTGTGCGTATGTCATTTGATAGTATGGTTGAATTTCAGTTTTTTGTACAATTCTTAGTGGATGACCTTTCCCACCCAATTCATGCCTGGTCTTATACTCCTTTTGTGCTTGTTTGCTGAATCTGCACATTGTGTGATTAACAGTTTCATTTTTTTCTCCACATTATTTATACTTTGCCATTCTATGAACTATCATGTACGTTACCAAATACAAATAAAAAGGTACGGTAACAAATATTAGGAAAAATTCTAGTACAAGTATAAATGATAAAGATACCACGCTTCGCCCAAATTTTTAATAGACCCGGTCGTTAGAGCGAGTCTCATCCACTCCAGTCACACAGAGATAACTCTGTGGCATTGGTGAGTGTTGAGTTGATCTGGATGAACTCTGTAGCATTCACAATCATCCACCCGTCTGCTCACGTCATGTTTTTGATAAACAGAGAAATAATTATTGGTAATATTTGGTGATATATGGCTGTCCTTTGGTGGCTGCACGATCGTTCATAGAATTCTCAAAATATATACGAAAAGAAAAACTCAATTCCTGGCAATATATGAAATTAAATAATTTTAAAGTTCATATGATTGTGAGCGCAACAAAATAGAATTATGCAAATTCCTTTTCAGGGCTGCTATCTTTCATGACATTGGAATTTTTTTCTTTGTCAAAGTAATTTGGAAATTCTCGGTCAGGTGGCTTTCTCAAGTGACGCGGAGTCCAGTAGCAGTTGGAAGGCGGCTTTCTCAATTGGCCCAAATAACTTGCTTATATGGAGGGCAGGACCGACTAAGCACAGGGTTAATTAATTTCCCCACTTTGGATTGCCAGACTTTTTCAATGACATAAATTTCATTTTCAGCCAAAAGTCTACAGCTTTGATATCTGGGAGTTGGTTAATCCCTCTTTAGTAGCTAGAGAGTTAGTTCAATCCTCTAAATTCTTGCTTACTCTATCCTATACTTCCCTATCTTTAGTCGGCAAGGCAGTATGTCAGAATGTCTATGACTCTCCACTCTCTATTTCCCACGTGACTCTTTTCTTAGAGTAGTTACAACTGTCTTCATGAAAAATGTAATTTTTAAAATACGAAGGCGAAAAGGAGGTTCTAAAAAAATTAGAAATTAATTTCTTTTCTTATCAGTAGCTTTGTCACCTGATATCAGCCTGATGCCATATATTGTCTGGGACCCATGATATTGGCTGTTTGTTTAACAGTTTCATGCTCTCTGAATATCTTTTCTTCATGATATTCATTTCTCTTAAATGACTCACATTTATTCATTCATTTCCTTTTTTATCCTTGTTGTTCTGACCCTCTAAAGAAAGAGGCAGACAGTATTTTTATGCTTCGTTGAGAATTCTCAGTCTTGTCTCTCTCCTCCTCTGCTTATAATTTATTGATTTAATCAACTCAATTCTATTATTATTATTATTATTATTTACTTATTTGACAGTTTTCACACCAGCGTTTGCTGATGGTTTTCCACTAGAGTCGGAATGAGAGTAAGTCTCCTCAAATCCAACGGACTCTTCTTAATATTCTTGTCGATCTCAACAATGCTGTAGTTTGGATAGTCTCCACTCTAATTCCCAAGTTCTCCAGTCCCTTTATTAATCCTTTGGTAACTGTACCGAGTGTGCCAATCATCGTCAATTTCATGTTCCACAGTGTTTTCAGTTCTCTAGCAAGGTCCTGGTACTTATATATTTTTTCGCTTTCCTTCAGTTTTAGCTTGTGGTTTGCTGGAACAGCAAAGTCCACTATGTGGTAGGTTCTCTTTTTTTTGTTAACTATTACTAGGTCTGGTCGTTTGGCAAAGATTACCTGATCAATTTGTATCTCAAAATCCAGAGAATTTTGTGCGTCTCATTTTCTAGGACGGATTCTGGGTTATGCATATACCATTTGTTTGTATGGTCAAATTTAAGCTTCTTGCACAATTCTCCGTGAATCACCTTCCCCACTCAGTCGTATCTGGTCTTATATAAGGTTTCCAGTTCTTTTCCATTTTTTGCAAACGGTTTGATGATGTCCATATACGTTAGGTGGTTGATTTTTTCTTGAAATTTATGAAGTTTGCATCCGCCTGTGCATTTTCTAAGAATGTGATTGGGTGGTATCATAGCTGTTACAAATAGTAATGGTAATAGCACATCTTCCTGGAAGATCCTTCTCTGGATTTTCACCTCAGTTAAATTTTTTCTTACCGTTGTCTGTTTGACTCTCCAGTTTTCCATGGTATTCTCGATAAACTTTATGATTTAGCCGGATACCTTGTACATTTTAAAACAGCTTTTCGGGACTATATCGAATGCCTTTTTAGCTAGATTTTGAGGATGTGTTGCTCAATGTATTGTAGCTCTCCTGTACCTCTGTTCCCCTTTCGGCATCCTTTCTGTTCCTCAGCGAACAGTCTGTGGCTAAATAGCCAATCGTAAATCTCCTCCCTAATTTGTGCTGTTAGTATTTTCTATATCATCGGTAGGCACGTTATGAGTCTGTAGTTGTTGGGGTGTTTTCTTTTGGGGAGATTTTTTTGATCAGGGTGGTCTTTCCTTTTATTATATATTCGGGTATGTCTATTTCTTGTAAGAATATATTTATTTCGATAGTCAATCTGTCATGGATGGAAGTGGATTTTTAAAACCAGTATCCACATATGCCATCATGTCCTGGCGTTCTCCAATTTGGTACTTTTTGTGCGTTGCTCTGGGTGAAGGTACTTTTTTGAGTGTTGCTCTGAGTGAATTATTATTATTATTATTATTATTATTATTATTATTATTATTATTATTATTATTCATGCATATCTAATTCAAGTTGAATTTAAAATCATTTCAGGAATGACCCAAATCATATCTGAAAATTTGGTTGAATTCTTGCAAAACATCAAAAAAAAAAAAAAAAAAATGCCGAGCCTTATGGGTCGGACGGACGGATATTTAAATTATGAAATTTGAAAATGTAAATTATCAGTAAGCATTATTATATTATTTTAACATTGGGTCTTTTTTTTTACAGATAAAATTGTCTAATGAATAGAGAGTTCGCCAATGGTCCGGGAGACCGGGGTTCAATCCCTGGTTGAGTCATACCAACGACTCAAAATATGGTGCTTGCTGCCACCTTGCTTAGCACTCACCACTATACAGCACGGATCAAAGGTAAAGTGAAGCAATCAAGGGAATGGAGTTGCGCCTTCCCCTACACCTTGGTGTTGTAGCTATTGGAAAGGGAGCCTTCAAGTCAACGTCGACGAAGGTCGCCAACTTTTCTTTTAGCATCCTTGTCGATTTCGTTAGTGCTGAGTTCTGAATGATCTCGATTCTTCCTCCTATTTCCAGTTCACCCATTCTTTTTTCCATATTTTTGGAAATCTCAACACATGATTAGTATCTTTCATGTTCCACAATTTTTCTTGTTCCGTATGGTCCTCTGGAAACGTAAAATCCATTAGATGACAATTTCTTTTTTTCTAGCTATCACTAGTCGTCTGTTTGGGATTTGGTGATCTATTTTTTATTGTTTTTCTTTTTAAAGTAGTCTCTTGATCCAAAAATATGAATATGTAGCTAAACACTAGTGGAATGTTAGAGTCGAATGTTGTAGAGTTAGGAAGAACATATCAAAAGATATTTCTTCCATCATGCACCATTAGAAATTATAAAATCCTGGTAAATTTGATTTTGAAAATTAATTTGATATTAGTAAAGTAATACATGCGTTTTATTGTTCGTTTGTTTTTTTGTATGTATCTGTTGAGTGTACTTCATAATTTAAATATAGCAAAATAATTTAGTCCATTAGAACCGTTCCATGTTTTTTAGGTAATGCATAAAATTAATGTAAATATTAATTTGGCCCGGGTAGGCGGTGATTACACTAACAATTTAATTTCAAGAAGCCTTCACCCCAAACAGCACCTGCTTCCTTGCCTAAAAAAAAGAATTGAAGCTCCTCTCAAGGGAAATGCCGACAGAACTGAATATTCTTTCACCTACTCCCCGGGAAGCTTGCTTCCAGCGGAGTACCCCCTCACTAAACGAACTTTGTGAGGAGCTCGAAAAATCATATCTGGAAAAACTCATCAATGACGTTCTTCAGTGGACACATATAGACACACCAGTGCTAGTCGGCCTGTAAAAACTCACAATCATCTATTCTGTGGGAACACTCGATGCTGTTTAAAAGATATGCCAAAACCGATGGCCGATTGAGACGGATAGATAGATAGATAGAGAGAGAGAGAGAGAGAGAGAGAGAGAGAGAGAGAGAGAGAGAGAGAGAGAGAGAGTCTAAGGAATCTGTGCTATCAGCACGACTTGATGATATACGTGGTGCATTCCATACGTTTCCAGACTTTTTTTTGTACAGGCATTTAAAATTGCCGAAGACTCTTGAAAATTCAGTATCTTATTTCTATACATCTTATGAGATCACTGACCAATCTTTATGATTTCAGGTTCAAATGAACAGCTACAGCAGGAATTGGAATACACTCTACTAAAGCCTGATTGTCACAGCTGGTGAATTTAAAAAATGCAATTTGGACGTGAAGACACTTTAGAAGAACGACATGCAATAAAATCCTGTTTTAAACTTAGAAAAAATCCCACAGAAACGTATGAAATGCTTAAGACTGCTTTTCGACCATCTTGCATGAATCGAGCATCAGTTTTTGAGTAGCATAAGAGATTCAAGGAAGGCAGGGAGTCTATGAGGGATGATGAGAGGTGTGGGAGGAGAAAGGAAGTCAATAAACCAGAGTTGATTAGCCAAAGGGTTAGGGTTAGGTTTACTATATTGAGGTTTTAAGGGAGTTCAGGAAGAGATTTCGTCGGAAGAGGCCAGCACTCTTTCAAATCGGGTCAGTGGCATTTCCACCATGACAATACACCAGTCCACAACTCCATCCTTATTACAGACTATTTGACCAAGATGGGCATCAAGACAGTTCTTCACCCTCCCTATAGTCCAGACCTTGCTCCCTGTGACTTTTGGTTATTCCCTAAGCTCAGAGGCTGTTGTTATGAAATAATTGAGTAGATGAAGGAGGCTGTGACGAAGGTCATTGACACGCTCACACATGAGGACTTCCATGAGGCCTTGCCGATGTTGTTGGAACGGTACAACAAGAGCATTGCAGCCGGAGGAGACTAGAGTTTCATGTGTGTACTAACAATAAAAGTGCCAATACGAAAAAAATCAGGAAACTTATTTAATTATCCTCGCATATATGTATATATATATATATATATATATATTCAATTTTATTTTTTCGATACTGTAGAGTGTGATAATAACATCTTATAAATATTATTTCATTTCATTATGTTCCTCTAAAAATAATAATATCGTGGTATCTTACGTTTATATATATATATATATATATATATATATATATATACGTGTGTGTGTGTGTGTGTGTGTGTAAATTACTTCATAAGAATGAGAAAAGTGAAAGCTGAGGAGAAGGAAAACATTTTCACTTACGATTATTTTTTCAGGGTATTTCTACAGGGTAATTAACTTATACGTTAAGAAGTAGGAATACAACTGGGCTATTCTATGAAGACTCCATAATTTTCTCTCGTCTTTCAACATGCGTATACTCTGAAATAAAAAAGAATTGATAGAGAGATATAACGAGAGAGAGAGAGAGAGAGAGAGAGAGAGAGAGAGAGAGAGAGATGTGTTAATTCAATAATTCCTTACTTAGACTTTGTACACAGCTGTAAAGGTTTCCTGCATGTCTGCTCGTACCAAACTTACACCCAGCACCATACTAAGCACGGACTGGCTGGGCTTCTCTGAAACCTCACAGTTGTGGATACGAAGAAGCAAAATGTTTGATGCAATTCAATAAACGCATAACAAACAAGAGATTTTTAGACAGCAAACATCTGTTGAAGCGCGTTCGATAGCCGAAGCTGAAGCGGTCAAGTAGCCTGGCTCTGCTTGTAGGAAGATAAAGAAGAGGCAACCCGATGAAAGAAAGGCAGGCAAGAGAGTGGGAATTTTGGAGAGTTTCTTGAAAAGGAGACGAACACGTTCGGGGAGACGTATCGGATTGGAATTTGACGTTTTTCGATTGGTTAAGGCAACATGGTGAGTGGATTTGGATTTTACAAAGTGTTGGACCGCCTGCCATTTTCATTTTAGGGCTGAGACGTAAATTTTTCTCTCTTCTTTTTTCCTTTCTCGATAATTGTGAATTTAGATTCTCTCTTTTATTTCCTTAGTTTATCTGAATCTCTTTCTTTTTATGCGCCCCTCTCTCTCATTTGCTTCAACAATTCTCTTTTCCTTTTTATTGCTTTTTATTTCTTTGCCAATAATCAATATATTACCAAAATTCCCTTTATGTTGTATTTACAGTGGTTCCTTGAATGTTGTAGCTCCAGATTAACGTCATTTTCCAGTTGTGTAACCGGTTAGAAACAATAATTTTATTATAAATTGTTTTTGTTTTTCATTGCATGAATTAATTGGGATAACATTAACTTCAATAAAAAAAAAGCCTTGATTTAAGTTGGTTTTAGTTAACAGTGTTCAACCAGGTAGTAATTTTCGATGTAAGAAATTAAACTTGAAAAACTAGAGTTGACGTTAGAATTGTTTTATTTCCTGTGAAAGGGTTTGCTCTTAGTATCATCCACGATAAAAAACTATTCCTTCAACTTCAGAAGAACTAGAATGATATTAGACAAACATAAATGCATTTGAAACATAACTGAATATGTGACAATCTCTCATTGTAAAATCATAAAAAGTAGGCTGATTGTTTATAGTATAACACCTTATCTGGCCAAAATAGTACAAAAAGAAAATGAAGTTGTACGAAATATAGATTAGATTATTTAATATTTACCGTTATTGATATATTCAAATAGATTTTTGTTACATAACTTTGCAGTTTAAAATCGTTTCAGTTTTTAAACATTAAAAAAGAAATTAAAAGGTATCGATGTCGTCACGTACACATAACATAACTAAAAAAGTCGACATTGCTATTTCACTAATAGCTTGGAGGAAAAGCGTATTTGTGCCTGTCCCATTAGTGGAGAAGTCGTTTTATGCCTATTGTATCAATGCAAAGTTAAAGGAAACATAATTGGTCTAAATTTGAACTTGGCTTCTCCAATTTCTTTTTCAGCACTGATAATCATTACGCCATTCGCTTCTTTCTGATAATCATTATGCTATATGCTTCTTTATTCGAATATGATCATAAAATATCTCTATATTCTATTTCGTCTTTTCTTTTCGACTTTTAATTTTTTCGAATCGTCTTTCTTCATCATATCTTTTAGGGACAGTTCCTGTGGCGATATCATAGTTACATATTATTATATTCACTTTCGGACTAATAACCTTGGGAAAGGCATGAACTCGGTTCTCCTCCCAGCTACAGATACAGCTACTGTACCACTATCATCCTTCTCGAAGGATTACTTGATATGTCATTAAACAAATGTAAAGCAAAAATTATCTCTCATAGGATTAGGGGAATGGTTTCCTTCGTTACATATTCATTAATCACATAAGAATTTAGACCTCTGATTCTTTGACTTTTTGCCTTTTTTGGCCTTTTTCTAGTCCACGCCCGTTGAGCGAAAAATGATTTATTTTTATTTTTGTTCGTTGAATCAAATGGAGACGTTTGGTTTCAACTCTGGCGAGGTTCTCTATTTCATCTCGCGGTGAAAAACAAAAGACAAGTTATACGTTACTCTTTTTACTTCTCGTCATGGACGGGAAAAGGCGTTGTCTTTTTTAATCATAGTTCATCGAGTGAAATAAAGCATTTGTATGTACAATTCTTTGAACCTCCTTTCATGTTTGTTTATTACTGGAGTAGTATGTGTAATTTATTTGTTTAGGACCACTGTTAATTGTTATGTTGTTACATGTACCTATTAGATATTTTAATTTTCTATCTGATTTTCTCGCATCTTTCCTTCCAGTTTATTCAATATTAGTGTATCAACAGATATACTAATGCTAATATCGAAACTTGATGAATAGGAAACGATTAAACGTCTTTCTGAGCACCAAAATATTACCGGTAAATTATAAGTTGGATAAATTCGTCCTATACAAAGAAACCAAGTTAAACCAAATCAAACCGAGTCAAACCTTATCATATCTTTTAATAAATTAATGTTCTTTCTTTTTTCAAATTAGCTTATCTCTGAGCTAATTGTTTGTTTGCTATGAAAATGTGTTTGCCGATTTGTTTTTATTTTTTTAGAAATGGTACTATTGTTATAAACCTTCGAAATCGTGAGGTTGGTATTTATGCCGCTACCTAGAAGTACATATACCCAAACAGTCTTAATTCTGGCCGAACAAACCCCATTTTGCATCACTGTTATAAAATGTTGTAATTTCTATTTAAAAGCTCAAAGTTTTGAGGGTTAAGTTATTCAGTAATCCTATTTAAAAGTGTAACCATTTTATGTATGAAAATTTACAGATCTAAAGGAAGATAGAAAGTAAAAATGAATGAGTTATGTCTTTTAATTCGTTAATGTGTGATTATAATACTATTTAATACAAATACTGTCTTAAGATCTTTCTTGGTCATATCTTTAAATGAATACTTTCTTTCTTGTTAGAGTTCTGTTCCTTTGATGCCTACTTTGATTCTTGTTAAAATTGACATTAAACGAACAAAAGAAACATAAGAGAAACAAAATTTTCTTTCTTTTTTTCAGATTTGTAATTTAAACCTAAATTCACTTGGAGGAAAATGTTAGATTCCAATTGTATTCGGTGGTAAACCAACGGAACGGAGAATAAATAAAACTTCTGAGGTTGCACTAAAAATGTATTGCCTCTGTTACTGATTCTTATTTGATGTTATAAATCCGTATAATCAACGAATCAAATAAATCTTTTTCATTTCTTTCATTCATCAATTATATTCTTTCAACACCCTAAGAATACGCTGACTGTATCTCTTGTGTAGGGGCCAAGACCCCCCCACCACGAGAACTCTGTCCTGGGTATGGCAGTAAACTTCATCTGTGGTGATGCTACAGATCAGCAGCGGTGAAAAACAGAAGACAAGTTTTACATTCCTCTTTTTACTTCTCGTCGTAGATATTTGACATTTTATACTTATGTAAAAATTAAAAGTATTGGATAATCATACTTGAAACCATATCTGAGTTAAAATTATTTTTATTCGATAGGAAAACTTGAAACCACATAATAATGTTCAAATTACTTGTATTAGATAATTGCTTATTACTAAATATTTACAAATGAATCAAATTCTGGTAGTAAAGCTTTCTTTCTTTCTTTCTTTCTTTCTTTCTTTCTATTTTACTTTAATTCGCTCATTTTTATTTTGTCTTTCTTCATTTCTTTCCTTTATTTCTTTTTGTTTCTTTTTCTTTTTTTTATATCTTCCATTATTTCTTTGTTTCATTCTTTTATTTTCCTTTCCTTTGATAATATGACCATTCTTTTTTTATATTCCATCACCTATTATTTCATCCCTTTTTTCAGTTTTTCATTTTCTTAAATTCTTTCATTTTTTATTTCCCCATTAATTCTTTATTTTATTAATTTTTTCCTTCTTACTTTCGTTCTTCCTATCTTTAATTTTTCCTCTTAAAATTTCAATGTATTCTTTCTTTCTTTCTTTCTTTCTTTCTTTCTTTCTTTCTTTCTTTCTTTCTTTTATATCCTCTTTCACTCAATTTCTCATTCTCTTTTTTCTCGTATTTAAAATAATAATTATTTTCCAGCATTCGTTCGTCTTTTCACTTCTTCTATCGACCTTCTTTTTGACATTAAATTCTATTCTCTAGAATTCTATCTTCTTTTTATCTAACCATCATCTTTTCTCACGCAGCTTTAATCTGTTCACCCATATATAAAATTCCTTCATCTCTTTGTTCTCCCTCCAATTCTTTCTCATCACTATTTCCTTCTCCTCAGTCTCTTCTAACTAAACAGCTTCCTTCTTTGTTAATCTTTTTTTCTTACCATACTTCTACCCTGTTATTTTTCCTATCATATATTCCCCTCTCTTTTCCTCTCTTTTTTCCTTATCTTCTTTTGCTCAGTCCTTATAACTCAAGATGTGACAGATTAGCGATCAATGTCCCCAGATGTTCACCAACAGCACATAGCCTCACTCCCTTTCCGCAACTCTCGATCATCCACTGCCTTCTCTTTGTTCAGCTATCTCCTTCAGTTGTCATAGTGATGAATGTCAGCTTCCCATCGTTTCTCAAAATTCTCTAAGCCTATGCTCTTGAAAACTCATTTGATAATACTTTACGAGCATGCCATTTTGGCAAGTACTGACTTCCATACTTCTCATCTCGTCTCATCCCTTCAGCACTTTCTTGAAAAGAAGTAGAACATCGAACTGAAGGTTGCAACGATCGAGGTTTAACACTAAATTTCAATACCTCTCTGGCGAAAACATTCACCTCTCTTGTAAATAAAATTAAGCATGCCATAGACTGAATTTGAATATTTAACTGAGTGAATTGAGGTCGAGGCACATTGAACGGTCCCCAAAGGTTTCGAAAAGAGACTGGGGGAGCTGAAGATCAAAGAAAGAATCGAAAACATGAACGCAACACAGTTGAGATCAGCTAGAATTCTTAGAAGAGTCCAGGAATCTGAGAAGAATTACTACCATTCAACTCCAGCGAGAAACCACGAGTTTGAGCTTGTGTGAAAAAGTCGTAAGGAGCCAAACAGTAAAATATTCATTTGATTTTGGCAATAATTCCGCTTTGCCAGTTGTGTTACTCTTACTTATCTCTTTTAGACCAAATTTGCCGACAAACGGAGATGCAGTGTTTCAATGAATGTTGGACCTTATTTACATAAAGTTATCAAAGGGATCAGTTATAATTTACGGTTACTTTTAAAATCATTATTTATGACAAAAATCAACGATACTGAAACTTTGCTGCTTTCAATGGCGTAGAGTTTGTTCAGAAATAATACCAGATAATACCTGTTTTGAGTGTTTGATGTTGGACTAGAAATAAAATCTCACTTTGTTTTGTTCAGAAAAAAATAAAATAAAACCTTCAATTAACAAAAGTGTACCTCTAGAAAAACGAAATAAGCAAAAAGCAAAATTAATAAAACAAAAAACAAAACAAAGTATCACCCCCTAAAAAAACAAACAAACAAACAAACGCAGATATGGTCTGGTTGAAGAGGTAGACTGAATGACATGTTTGAGACTTTTGAAAATGTCTCTGGATTTTCTCTACTGACAATGGATGAGGTTATGAAAACGTTAGTTTTAAACTTCTTGTTAAAGTCTACTCAAAAGCCGTGAGTTCAATTCTCGGGTCTGGCTTCAGCAAAAAAAAAAAAAAAAAAAAAAAGAAGAAGAAAAAAGGATTCCATTCGAAATTCCGTGAAAATTACCGATTACGAAAAAGATTGCTGAAGAAGGCCCGACAATAAAGCGGCCAAAACGTTCCGAATCAAATAGAGGTAATAAAAGTCCGAGACGTAAATAATGACAACTCATCAAAAAAATATGGAAAGATTTTGAAAAAAATAGTTGGAATAAACTAATTTATGTGTTGTATAACTTTTTGATAGTATATTCCCCAAACTTGTTGCTGAAGCCGTATTTGTTTTGGATTTTCACATACACACACACACACACACACACATAGAGTAATCAAAATTGAAAAGTTCTCTCATTTGTTTGCAAACAGAATTCCTCGGCTCCTTTTAACTTTCAATGACTTATCTTGAGAGAAAAGCTGACTTAGGTCCATTGTAAATTCGTATGACAGAGAGTAAAGTCTATTGTAAACACTACAAAATGGATTAAAAACCTTCAATGATGTTAAATCCTAGTTTACAAGTCGCTGTGTCCCGTAATCTCTTCAGAGTCTTTAACAAATAATCTTTTGTTTGTTTGGTGGAAAATAAAGTAAAAGAAACTGTCGATGACGCGAATCAGTAAGGTGTACAGTTTTTGTTTTTTTACCACCGCATAAGTTATTGTTAGTATTTCAAGAAAGAATCGGTATTATAACTCCCATGATATAAATATATAAATGTAAGTTGATTGGCTAATTAGTTTTCCGGTATATCAAACCTTGTTGAGTAATGCAGAAATTTTTTCTCTTTTTTTTTAAAAGTAATAATATGGTTTTATGTAAATAATAATAATAATGATAATAATAATAATAATAATAATAATAATCCAGCCGGATATAGGAATGGAATTTGGCATGAAAAAATGTTCCATGCTAAAAATGAAAAGTGGCAAAAGACGAATGACGGAAGGAAGAGAATCACCAAATCAAAAAAAAAAAAAAAAAAAAAAAATCAGAACGCTTGAAGAAAAGGAAAATTACCAAGACTTGGGAATATTGGAAATGGACACCATCAAACAAGCGGAGATGAAAGAAAAAATAACAAAAGGGTACCACAAGGCTTTTTATCCAAGATATGAGAGACTACATGTGTCAAGAAAAGAAGGAGGAAGATGACTTACTTGCATTGAAGATAACGTTGATAAATCAACTCAAGGACTCGAAGACTAAATTAAAAAGAGCAACGAAAGAATAATTACAGTGGTCAGTATCGGCAGTGACAACATAAGGTCAAGCAACAATAATAACTAGGAAACAGAAATGGAGAAGAAAATAATGTATGGATATTTCAAGCAACAAGGCAATCGGGACCATCGAAACTACAGCATTGTTGGTATCGGTCCGAATACTGAGAAGAGTCCTGGAGACTTGAGGAGACTTTCGCTGGTATGAAAACCCTGACAGGAGAATAATAATAATAATAATAATAATAATAATAATAATTAACACCAATGAGACTTTAACATACAAACGGGTCACCTAATCCCGGCCAGAAGACCAGACTTAATAATAATCAACAAAAAAAGAGAAATTGCAAAATAGTCGACTTTTCTGTCCCGGCTGACCACAGAATAAAACTGAAAGAATGTGAAAAGAAGGATAAGTACTTCGAGCTTACGAGGGAATTGAAAAAAACTGTGGCGCATGAGAGGTGACAATTATACCAATTGTAATTGGTGCGTTTGGAACGGTAACTAAAGGATTACAAAAGGGACTGGAAGACTTGGAAGTTGGCGGACGGGTGGAGACCATCCAAACGACAGCATTATTGAGAACGGCCAGATTACTGAGAAGAGTCCTGGAGACTTGAGGGGACTTGCTGTCACTCAGACTCCAGTGAAAAACCATCGGCTAACGCTGATGTGAAAAGCTCTATAATAATAATAATAATAATAATAATAAAAGGGCAAAGAAAGATTGATTACAGCGACCAGGAATAACACAACACAAGGATCTACAGAACAACGATGACTAGGAAACAAAAATTGAAAGAAAATAACATGTATCGATATTTCAAACGTCACTTGGGAAAACTTGGATATAACTAAGAAAAGGAAACCTTTTAAGAGAAATTGAATAGCAGCAAAAAACAACGCCATAAAGACCAATAACGTTAAAGTAAAAATAGATAAGACGCAACAAAGTAGCAAATGTAGGTTATGTGGTGATAGAGATGAAAGGATTAATCATATAATAAGCAAATGCAGAAAATTAGCACAAGATGAGTATAAGACTAGACACGACTGGGCGAGCAAGGTGATCTACTGGGAATTGTGCAAGAAATCTAAAATTGACCATGCGAATAAGTGGTATATGCATAACCCATAATCTCTTCTGGAGAATGGGACATGCAAAATTCTTTGGGATTTTGAAATACAAACGGATTACCTAATCTTGGCCAGAGGACCAGATCTAATGATAGTAAAAAAAAAAGTCAACCAACCTAATAGTGGATTTTTCCGTTTCGGTGGACCACAGAGTGAAAATAAAAGAAAGTGAAAAAGAGAGATAAGTACCTAGACCTTGCTAGAGAACTAAAAACAATGGAACATGAAGTCGACGGTGATACCAATTGTGTTAGGGACAATCTCCAAAGGATTGGTAAAGGGAAACGATTACTTCGAAATGAGAGGACTACAGCATTATTAAGATAGACCAGAATACTGAGAAGACTCCCGAAGACTTGAGGAGACTTGCTGTCACTCCAACTCCAATGAGAAAACATCAGCTAACGCTGGTATGAAAAACTCCCATAATAAACCCCTAGTAAACAGTTATAGCTTTTAGTAATTAGTCTTAAATATGAATAATTTGCACATAATTATATTGTTTCAAGTATTCTAATCTGATATACGTATAATTTACATGCAATTATATGGTTTAAATTAGCGATATCTATTTAATGATCATAATCAGAATCATTTGTACATAGAATTCTTCTTTTCGTAGAAATAATGGAATTAGCACACTTAAAGTATGTTCACTTAGGTTTTGTAGTTAGCACTAATAATAGATAAGACTTAAAACATTTTTATTCAATAGCTGAACTTTCCAAAATATACCTAAAGCAAACTAGATTCAGTTATTTAAATAAATGTTATATTTTTCCTAATAACGTAGAAGAAAATGTAATGGAATACCCCAATGTTGACGAAAAAATATGGATGGAACCTTTTTTTTTAAAAATCTCTAACCAATCAAATGCTATTCTGAAAGTTGGAACCATTTTAATAAAGAATATTTATTTAAATTATCAAATTCCATGTCTTTCATAAAGGCTCGGGGAGAGGCTACTGAGCAATAATTCTTATTTTTTGTCTACGAATTCAATAAGCTTTTCCTCAATATTGGGTTTATTCTATAATATTTTCCTCTGCACAGCTAAGTAAAAATCCTACCATTAATTTAAATAATTGAATCTTGTTTGTTTAAGGTATTTCAAAAAATAAAGCCAACATATTTAGATAAATTAAATTAAAAAAAAATTGTGTCTTATAAGTTATTAGATGATTGGTTATTGGTTGTTCGGATTTTATGGCATATCAACCTTTGTAGGTTATTTAACGCCAAATCCATTTTATGCAAATAATCAGTTCAATTTCAAACAATTCAGTTTAGCATGAGTATTCAATTTAATTGCCCATTTCAAGCTATTCGGTTTAGTCAAAGAGTTCTAATTCAAACAATTCAGTTTAGTATCAGTATAGTTTTTGTCCAAACAGTTAAATGTCAAAACAGTTCTGTTTCAAGCAATTCAGTTTAGCGTATGGCATATCAATGTCAAAGACAGTTCTATTTAAAAAAATCAGTTTTGCATCAGTACGCAATTTAGTTCTATTGGTCAAATAGAACTAAATTGCGTACTGATGCAAAACTGATTTTTTAAAATAGAACTGTCTTTGACATTGATATGCCATACGCTAAACTGAATTGCTTGAAACAGAACTGTTTTGACATTTAACTGTTTGGACAAAAACTATACTGATAGTATACATAGATAGGACCCTACCAGGTGCTGCCACTCCGGGTAACAGTGGACATGGGAGCGATGGCAATGAAGGGGTATTCTGCATTCCCCAAAGCTCCAGTATTACTGAAGCCTCACTATCAGATTGTTTAATGTCATAATCTGGACACTCACTGGGGGGTGTGTTACCCCTTGCAGAGGTGAAATCGGTGTATTCTACAGCCCTAGCCGACTGGGCTACTGGACACTCGTTAGGGGGGGGTCTTACCCCTCTGCAGAGATGCAGTCGGTGTATTCTACAGCCCTAGACGACTGAGCAAGTTATTAGATGATTTGCGTAATAAAAATGTCATCGTGTGGGCTAATCCCATATCTTTGCCTGAGGTAGTATTTCTATTTAGTATAAACTTTCAAACACATTTATTTGACCTTTAGATGGGACCTTAAAAGGTACGAGGACTCCAAATCAGAGTGAATCATGAAGAAATATTAAAAAAGGGATGACTCCTCAGTTTCTAGCGTTCCAAACCTGGAGCCTCATCACCGGATTAAGTTTTGTTTCATGTTCAAGACACTATATAAATATATTCTGAAAATCTTACCAGCGCTGGCTGGCTGTTACCAATTGTAAAATCATTGATTTGACCTGATGCTGATCACATTCGTGAAAGCATCAAGTCATTTTTCTTGTCATATTTCATATATTATTACACCACATAGAAAAAAAACCCTAAAAACAACAAAAAAAAACAACAACAAACAAACAAAAAAACAAAGAGAAAAAAACAAAATAGAGAATAAAAATATTTTGGAAATACTGACCTACTTTTTGAAGCGCCTGTATTTTGATAAAGCAAATGTGAACACTTAAATTTGTCTAACATTTAAAATCTTTTTCGAAACTGCTGATGTTCAGTATATTAAGAATAAAGAACATTATCGTATAATGCATTTTGAATGCAAGTCATAAGATTTAAGAAAAATTTTTGCATTAAGAAAGAGGTCTTAAATACGAAGGATCGAGGCTTTACGCAGAAGTTATAAAGCTTTTGTCAAATCCTTAAAAGTTATTGATTTTTAATTATAATTCATAAACATATGATACAGCAATGAATAAATCTAAAAGAATGCAAGCAATATTTTACAGTTAAATTCGTCGTTTTTTAAATGTATATTGATTATAAAGACCTTAAGACCCTTACGACTTTTGAATGTGTTCCGTTTCGAACAAATTTAAACAAATCATCAATAAACCGAACAAATGATTTAAATTGGCTTTTCAAATATATATTGATGTGGTAAAAATCAATTACAACTTTGGGTGGGGGACTTGTGAAAGAACGTCAAAGCTGTTATTTTAGCAGAAGCGTAGTACTTGTCAAGATAAGAAAATGTATCTTTCGTTTTCATTGGTCTAGTGGGTAGAGTGTTCACCAATGGCCCGAGAGACCTGGGACTAATGTCGCATCATACCAAAGACTTTAAAAATGGTACTTGATACCTCCTTGCTTAACTCTCAGCAATATAAGGTACGTATCGAGGGTAAAGTGGAGCAATCCAGGGAAAGAAGTAGCACCTTCCCCTACACCTCGGTGTAGTAGCTATTGAAAAAGGAGCCTTCTGGTCGACCTCGACAACGGTCGCCAACTTTACTTACAATTTTAATCCCTCCTGATTTTTCACACCATTTCTAACGGGTGGTTTTTCACTGAAGACAGACTGATAACAAATCACCTTTGGTCTCCAGGACTCTTCGAAGTATTCTGGCCAATTTTAGTGGTGCATTGTTCTGAAGGGTTTTAATTCTTCCTCTAATTCCTATGTCTCTTTTCCATATTTTTGGAGATTGCTACAAAGGCCCTAATTGTGGTTGGTACTACTTACATTATCATGTTTTCTATGTGTTTATGTTGTTTTTGTTTCTTTTCTGTGATATTCTTCACTCACATTGATAGTACGCTCCTAAGGAGATAAGCAGTTCTGCAAAGTTCAACTTTTTACATTGCATATGCATAGGGGCAGCCAGGATTTTGTTAATGTATTTGTCTGTCTTTTTTGAAAATCTTAACTAGGATTCCCTACTATTACTGGCAAAGTGGTAGTTTTAACGTGATACATGTTATCAATTTCGATTTCCAGGTCTTTGTATTTACTTATTTCATAATATTCTTTGACTGATATATTATTATCTGTTGGCCCAGATATATCAATAAGAAGATATGTTTTTCTTTGGAGTTTTACTTCTGCAAGGGTTTGTCCACTTGTCGCTAATTCCACTTTCTAGTTTTCCATGGCGTTAGTGATGAAGTTCATGACTTTGTAGGTTTTTTTGTACATTTTCAAACACTCAATTATCCAAGTTTGCCTAACCATATGATAAGCTTTTTTTGTGGTCAATTCATCGCATGGCTGGATTTTTCTTCTTTGTTTTGGTCTCTCAGAGGATACGCCTATCTTTATATTGTAAGTCATTTGTTTCTTTTGTTCTCTTGATGCATTCTTTTTGTTTTGAAGATATTCACGCGAGTCAACGGTTAGGATTTTCCACATCATAGGTAAGAACATTATCGGTCTATAGTTGCTGAATAGGATTCGTTTTGGAGGATGCTTCTGAATCTGGTTGTTTCTTCTGTATTATACATTTCGTATATGCTTCCTCCTAGATGCTGTTGTTTTCCTCCGTGTTATCTATTCGGATATGCTTCCTTTTGGATTTGGTTGTTTTCCTCCATGTTATCTCTTCTGATATACTTCCTTCCGTATCTGGTTGTGTTCATCGGTGTTATCTATTCGGATATGATTTCTTCTGGATTTGGTTGTTTTCTTCTAAGTTATCTTTTCAGATATGTTTACTTGTAGATCTGGTTTTTTCCTCGATGTTATCGATTCGGATACGCTTCCTTCTGGATCTGGTTGTTTTCCATCATGTCATCTATTTGGATATGCATCCTTCTGGATGTTGTTGTTGTTGTCCTCTGTGTTTTCTATTCGGGTATGCTTCCTTCTGGATCCGGTTGTTTTTATCGGTGTTATATATTCGGATATGCTTCCTTCTGGATTTGTTTTTTTCTTCTTCTTTGTTATTCATTTCTGATATGCTTCCTTCTTGTAAGCATTTGTTCAGTTGCAGAGCCACGATATCTTTTTTTATCAGAATTATGCTATTATGGCCACCTGTTTTCAAATTTGGTATTTTTTGAGTTCATGTGTATGTCTTCCTCGAGGCCCTCTTTAAGTGCTTGTAATCATTTTTTCATGTTATTAATTAATTCAGCATTTCTGTTATATTCTTTTCGTTTTCATATTTAACTTATTTTGGTTTAGTTGTATTTTATGGTATATTAACTGTTATTTAATGCCGAATCCAGTTCACACACACACACATACGCACACACACACACACACACACACGCGCGCACAGATACATACATACATATTAAATATAATTAGTCAGCGAATAGTTTGTAGATAACATTATTTCTAAAGGTTTTTGAGTTGATTTGTTTGGCAAACATCTACATGGTTTCAATTATTGTTATGCAACTCTAAGAATTCTACTTAATATTACTCATTTGTTCGCACATAGTTAAATGGTTTCAAGTATTGCTATCTAATACTAGTAATTCTATTTAATATTAGTCATTAGTTTGCTGACACTAATAATTCTAAATAGTTTTACGTATTGCTAACACTGATAATTCTAAATGGTTTCAAGTATTGCTATCTAATACTAGTAATTCTATTTAATATTAGTCATTAGTTTGCTGACACTAATAATTCTAAATAGTTTTACGTATTGCTAACACTGATAATTCTAAGTGGTTTCAAGTATTGCTATCTAATACTAGTAATTCTATTTAATATTTGTCATTAGTTTGCTGACACTGATAATTCTAAATAGTTTTACGTATTGCTAACACTGATAATTCTAAATGGTTTCAAGTATTGCTATCTAATACTAGTAATTCTATTTAATATTAGTCATTAGTTTGCTGACACTAATAATTCTAAATAGTTTTACGTATTGCTAACACTGATAATTCTAAGTGGTTTCAAGTATTGCTATCTAATACTAGTAATTCTATTTAATATTTGTCATTAGTTTGCTGACACTGATAATTCTAAATAGTTTTACGTATTGCTAACACTGATAATTCTAAGTGGTTTCAAGTATTGCTATCTAATACTAGTAATTCTATTTAATATTAGTCATTAGTTTGCTGACACTGATAATTCTAAATAGTTTTAAGTATTGCTAACCCTAATAATTCTAAATGGTTTCAAATATTGATAAAACTAACAATTGGAAATCCAGTATTTCTGATTCTAATAATTCTATTTAATTTTACTCCTAAGTTTGATAACACTAATAATTCTAAATATTTTAAAGTATTGCTAACAATAATCGTTCTATTTAGTCCCAGTCATATGTTTATAGTGTATTAAATGGGTTCAAGTATTGCTATCCGACATTAGTTATTCTATTTGTAAGATATTCCTATCTAGTACAAACAACTTATACTATTTCGTTAATAATAATCGCTGTAAAAGATTAAACAATTCTGTTTGACCCATAGATTGGACCCAAACAGGTAGTAACACTCTGGATCATAGTGGACCTGAAAGTAATGTTAATGAAGGGGTACTCTACATTGCTTAACTCCAAGACTTTAGCCTTACCATTAGATACAGTATAATGTCATGTCCAGGATACTAAATATTTCCAAATATTGCTATCTAACACTAATAATTTAATCCAGCATTATTTATTGGTTTGCACACAGTTAAATGGTTTCAACACAAGTAATTCAATTAAATATTTATCATTTGATTATACACAGATAAATATTTTCAAGTAGTGGAATTTAATACAAGTAATTCTATTTAATATTAGTCATTTATTCGCACATAGTTTAGACGGTTTCATGTATTGTTAATTTTCAACTGACACTCAACCACCGCCTTCTAACTCCATTAAGATAAAATAGGGTTGGCTTTTTGTTTGCCACAAGAGCAATTTGTTGAACAGGATTGGGACAATCATATAAGTTCTAGTGCTTAACATGGCCATTGATTGATAGGATCGGGCCTCTCTGACTGCCCTTCTCGTCCAATAAAAGCGAAAGTTGAAGTCACAACTTTGGTTGCCGAGTCATGGACGACTAAGCCACTAGGATCCCGCCCTAAAATATTACAGGTCTAACCCTTCTGCTTAAAAAACTTCGGACCGTGAAAAAAATCTCTAAAGAAACAACTACGTACAAAAATGTAAAGATGAACACGATTACCAAATTACTAGGCATAAGATAAATCTTTGGGAGTTGATATGCCGTTAAAATCAATCAATCAATCGATCTGGCGGATTGAACAATTTCTGGTTGACCATCAATAAGAATTATTGTTATTTTTCCATCAGCGATCTCTTCACCGGCACAGAAGGGTATTTCAACTCGTTTTAGTATGAACCTAATTCGACAGAAATCATGTCCAAACTGCTTTCATGCCTTTTGAATTTTGACTTAGTTAAATGTTAAAAGCATTTTAACACAAAAGAATATCTAGTAATGATACTCTTTCCGTCAAATATAAAAATAAATTTGATGCAGGGGAAAATCAGTTCATTTACGAGTAAACATTTGAGGTTATTGTAATATGAAACATGAACATATATCTCGCTTTATAGCCAACTTCATCATTTGATTCGCAGTCGAGTTAACCTTTTACCTACCGATCCCAAATATACGCTTTCTCACGCATCTTTAATTCAACCAT
Source organism: Sepioteuthis lessoniana (assembly GCA_963585895.1). Lineage (NCBI taxonomy): Eukaryota > Metazoa > Mollusca > Cephalopoda > Myopsida > Loliginidae > Sepioteuthis > Sepioteuthis lessoniana. The sequence goes on from OY757942.1 coordinate 25,002,512, forward strand.
CGATTCCAAATTAATTCACTCTGAAGACTCCATTAATTTCTATTCAACAGGTGCCGTACAAAAAACGATCCAGTCTGACTGACGATTTATCCGACTATTCCACTGGGAATTTCTGTTTTCCTCGTTTTCTATTTCCCGTCTTTTTGTGGAAAGTGTTTTATGGAAATCAATATTCCGTTTGGTATAAATTTATCATACAATGAAGGGAATAGGCTGTTGCAAATACAAGTTGGCTACGACGTGGCTTTTACGGCGTGTCAACTCTTGTCGGGTGTATTTAAGGTCAAAGTCAGTCTTTTTCGATCCCAAAATGGTTTCAAGTAACTAATCATCGTAATCTGTAAACAATTATACTTCAAGTAATTATTCCTACAACAAATAATTTGCCCACGGTCATATAGTTTCGAGTATTCTTAATTTAAAAGCATTATGAGTTTTTTTTACAATCAATTGCATGGCTTCCACGACAACAAAATGTCAACTAGGAAACAAAAAATGGAAGAAAATCAACTCTATGGACGTTTTAAACGACTAATAAACAACATCTCACACGAGAAAACCTGAACCTGGCGAAGAAAAGGAAATTTTAAGAGAGAAACAGAATCTCTTCTAATAGCAGCACAAAACAACGCCGTAAGAACCAATCATATCAAAGCGAGAATAGATAAGACGCAACAAAATAGAAAATGTAGGCTATGCGGTGACAAAGATAAAACCATCAATCACATAATAAGTGAATCCAGCAAATTAGCACAGAAGGAGTATAAGACTAGACACGACTGGATGGGCAAGGTGATCCAATGGGAGATGTGCAAGTAATTAGAATTTGACTTTACAAACAAATGGTATATGCACAACCCAGCATCTGTCCTGGAGAATGACACACATAAACTCCTATGGGACTTTGACATAAAAATGGATCACCTAATCTCGGCCAGAAGACCAGACCTTATAATAATCAAAAAAAAAAAAAAAAAAAAAAAAAAAGAACTTGCAAAATTGTCGACTTTGCTATTCCGGCTGACCACAGAATAAAAATGAAAAGAAGAATAAGTACCTCTACCTTGCGAATGAATTGAAAAAACTGAGGAACATGAAGGTGACAATTATACCAATTGTGGTAGGTACTTTTGGTACAGTAACTAAAGGATTATCAAAGGGACTAGAGGATTTGGAAGTTGGCAGCTGAGTAGACACTATCCAAACTACAGCATTATTGAGAACGGCCAGAATACTGAGAAGTGTCCAGGAGACTTGAGGAGACTTGATGTCACTCAAACTCCAGTGAGAAACCATCAGCTAACGGTGATATTAAAAACTCTTATGAGTACCAGCTGACCACAGAATAAAACTGAAAGAATGTGAAAAGAAGGATAAATACCTCGACCTTGCTAGAGAATTGGAAAAATCTATGGAACATGAAGGTGACAATTATACCACTTGTGATTGGTGCTTTTGGTACAGTAACTAAAGGATTATTAAAGGGATTGGAGGACTTGGAAGTTGGCGGCCGAGTGGAGACCATCCAAACGACAGCATTATTGCGAACATCCAGAATACTGAGAAGTGTCCTGGAGACTTGAGGAGACTTGAGGAGACTTGCTGTCACTCAAACTCCTATGAAAGATCATCTTTGTTAGCTGATATGAAAAACTCTAAAGGAGTAAATAATAATAATAATAATAATATCCGTCTTCCACCCCCAACAAAAAAGAACACACTAACTTTTAGGATGGAAATTTCTCGAATCTAGGGTCAAACAATTCTAATGAAAGATATAAAAAGCAACCCCAAACATCTTTTACTTAGTAGCTTGCAAAATTCGGACACTGTAAACGTGCGAAATAAGTCTTCAGAAATGTTCGGTGGGAATCAGGTTAGTAAAAATACCTCTTTAACCCCCCACAAACCTTGATTTTCGCTTACTTGTAAAATCTTTTGGTAAATTATTGTGATTTTTAACGGAAGGGTGTTACTAATCGGCTAAACTATTTACCAGCTGAAATATCTTGAACTAACTGAAGATTTGTTTAAATTTACCTCGTTACTCTCTATATTACCCATCGAATTTCTCAATCGATAGACATTTTCTGCCCTATATTTCACTGGAAAATCATCCGATGCCTTTTATCTAAAAGAATATCACCAGCCCATTTAGAAGTAGATTAAGTATAAGACAGTAGATATAAACCATACATTTGACACTGGAAAACCTGAAAGTAGTAAAGAGGTTTAGTTCGGGAAGTAAAACAAAGAAGCTGGCCAACGGACTTTAACTAAGTCAAAACTTAGGGTTACATATTCTTTCTTCTTTTTTTCCGGTGACCTGCTGTTCACGAACAGCCACTATGAGTGTTCTCGGTCACATTTGTGTCAGGCGCGCAGATTATAAACAACCCCTGGGTCTGGTATAGCTAGAATGTGCTAGTTTTCAGACAACAAGCCAAAGGCTTGCCGATCAAGTTAGAGCAATAATAAAAAGGGGTGGTTTTCTCCCCTTGAAATTCTAGAAATACACCAGAAAACACGGACGCAAGACAATAGAATACCAGTCACATCAAGTGATGCCAACCAAAAACAACATACCAGAAATGAACTACCAACTTTAGAAAATAAAAATGCCACAATAACATGTGACCCTAAAGAGACACTATCACAAGAACAAAAGACAAATGTAGAAAGTGTAAAGAGAATTATGAATAGTAAAAAGACTAACCTACCATCATTAAGAAACATAGAATGGAGAACACTAAAAAACAGAAACGAATAAAATAAATCAAATACTACCTAACAGATCAACGAATAATATAACAGAGTTAAACGAACTAATCTATGCAGGGGCAAAATTGTTGTGTGAGAAAATTCGGATCCCCTCAAAAGCACGAAGAAACAGGATGGAAATTCGACTGGAAACGCAGATAAAAAATCTACGAAAACAGGCCAAAATGGTAAAACAAAAAGATCCTGGAATATGTGGGAAGAGAATGGAGAAAACAACACGAGAAAAATAACAATACAACTTGAGATATCGACAAAGGGTAAAACAATACAAACACAACAGGACATTCCAAAACAACGAAAGAAGATTCGATCAACAATTGGGAGTGCATGACACAAAAACATACCAACAACCGGACGCCAAAGAAACTGAACGTTTCTGGACAAAAATATGGTAACCAAAAAGCATAACGAAAAAGCTGAATGGATAGATAATATAACGAGAGAACTAGAAGGACTCAAAGAAGGCCCGAAAGGGGAAATACACATCGAACCAGACAAAAAAAGATATCAAACTGGAAAACGCCAGACCATGATGGAATACATAGATTCTGGTTCAAGAAATTCACCTCCATTCACGGCAGACTAGCTATAGAAATGAACAGATGTTTACAAGATGCACAAGAACCTGATTGGATGACCAAGGAAAGACCACAATAATCCAAAAGGACCCAAGTAAAGGAACTGCTCCAAACAATTATAGATCCATAACTTGCTTACCGATGATGTGGAAAATATTAACGGCACAAATAAGGGAAGAGATCTACTACTCGCTAACAAGCCACGGATTGTTCCTTGAAGAACAGAAAGGATGGCGCAAGAAGAAGAAGAAGAATAAAAACGTTCAATGACTGGAAGCACCGATGTCTGAAATGACAATATCTGAATAAAGACGGGAATATTCAGAGTAAGAAGAATTAGAAGAGCTAACTTTCTAAATTTATATTCGTTGATATTTATTGAAAGTTGCGTTTGCAAAAATATTTCTAAACATCTTTGTCTTACAATCGAATAAAATTTTCGTCTTTAAAAAGCTGGGAATTCAATAAGTTGTAACTCACTAAATGAACATCAAAAAAAAAAAAAAAAAAAAAAAAAAAGAAAAAGAACGGGGTCGGGGATTTGAATGGCTGAATTCTTTAACAATGTTCTGTCAGTTTGTATGTCTGCTTTTGCCCCCGGGTCACGTGACAGGAATTCTTTTGCAAAAGTAGCAAAGTATAAATTAACAAAAGTGAACAGATTGTCTTTTACGAAATGAAAACTCGTAGATTCAGACACTCAATGAAGGTTTGGCATTATGGAACCCACAAAAACATTACCCAGTCGGCCGGGGCTGTAGAATACACCGACTGCACTTCTGCAGAGGGGTAAGACACCCCAACGCGTGTCCTGATATGACACTAGACAATCTGACAGTGAGGTTCCAGTGATGCGAGAGGTTTGGGGAATGTGGAGCATCCCTTCATTGCCATCGCTCCCAGGTCCACACTTTCCCGGAGTGGTAGCACTTGATAGGGCCCAGTCTATGGGTTAAATAAAGCTAATCTGCGTACTTATGTTAAACTAAATTACTTGAAATAGAACTGTTTTGATATTTAAACTGTGTACTTATTCTAAACTGAATCGCTTGAAATAGAACTGTTTTTGACATTGAAACTGTACTTAAGTTATTCTGAATAGTTTGAAATAGAACTGTTTTGAGATTTAACTGTGTGTAAACAATCTATACTTATACTAAACTGAATTGCTGTTTGACTAAACTCAATAGCTTGAAATAGAAATGTTTTTGTAATCATGCTAAACTGAATTTAAAAAAAATAGAACTGATTATTTACATAAAAATGAAGTAGATACATACCTAAGGAACCGGCACAAGTATGCAAAAACTGGATGGGAAGTAAGTTTAGAAGGATAAATGAAGAAATTATCACAAGTGAAACTACCAAGGAAGGTGAAACATTTAAAACCCATGGAAAGAAAAAAATCCCCAAAAGACAACCGCTGATAAGTCTGACAATACAAATGAAAGAAGTAAATCAAAAGATATTGCCAAAAGAAAAAAGAATCAAAAGGTACCGGCAGAGATTCGAGTAAAACAAACAAAAAACATAAAAGGAAATTCTACAAACATGTTGGTAGAGATTGTACAAGGACAAATCATTAACTGGAGATGCAAATGCAACAACATAATTCAAGAAAAAATTGAAAGAAACAACATAACAGAAATACTGAATGGATAAATAACTCAAAAATGGACCAGAAGAACTCCAAGAAAATTCCGAGGAAAACATACACCTGCACTTGCTAAAAGCAAATTAGAAAGTCCCTGGTCACAGTAACATAAATGAATTTTGGTTTTCTAAAATTCACGTCCACCCACAACAAACTGGCTCTGCAATTGATGAATGCCTATAAGAAGAAAGAATGTCCGAATGAATGAAAAACTGAATCTCTTTAATGGCTGCATGAAACGACCAATTAGCGTAAAGCGAAAATTGATTAGACGCAACAGAACAGCAAATGTAGGTTTTGTGGAAAAAGAAATGAAACGGTTAATCACATTTTTAGCGATTGCAGCAAACTGACTCAAAAGGAGTACAAAACTATGCATGAATGGATTCCCCAATGTTGGCCAGAAAACCAGTCCAATTCACGAAAAAAATACTATGCTGTCTACTTGACTTTGCCATTCCAGCGAAATACCGAGTGAAAATAAAAGAAAGCGAAAAGATAGACAGGTACTTGAGCCTTGCCAGAGAACTAAAAAAGAACATGAGAGAGAAGGTAATACCAATTGCAGTTGGTGAACTTGGAAAGGTTCCCAAAGGCTTTGAGATGACACGGGAAGTATAGGAACTCAGTAGAAGAATCAACTCCATCCAAACGTCAGAATACTGAGAAGAGTCCTGGAGACTTCAGGATACTTCGTGTCACTCAGACCGCAGTGAAAGACCACAAGCTAACGCTGCTGTGTAAACTTGCAAGAATTAAAATGATTATAATAAAATGATTAAGCGAAAATTTATATTATACAATGAAATAGCATGTGTAGGTTATGCGGAGCAAAATATGAAACAGTCAATCACATGATAAGCGATTGCAACAAACTTGCACAAAAGGTGTTCAAGATCAGGCACAACTGGGTAAGAAAAGCGATCCACAGGGAATTGTGCAAGAAATTGAAACTTGATTACACTACCAAATGGTATATGCACAAACCAGAATCCATCCTAGAGAACGAGACACATAAAATTCTATGGGATTTAGAAATACAAGTGGCTCACCAAATACAGGCCAGAAGATCAGACCTAGTGTTAATTAGCAAAAAAACAAAACAAAACAAAAAACAAAAAAAACCCCAAAAGAACAAAACAAAAAAACCTCAATAAATTTCGTCTACACAGAATGCAAATAGAGGAAAGCGAAAATACACAAAGTAACTGGATCTTGCTAGAGAACTAAAAAGCTATCGAATATGAAGGATATCAACTGAAGTTGGTGCGCTTAAAACGGTTCACCAAAGTTTGGAAAAATACTGGAGGAAGAGAAAATCAGAGGAAGAATCGACATCATCCAAACCACAGCATCGGTTTGAATATGCAGAAGAGTCCGTGAGATTTGAAGAGACTTGCTGTCAATCAAACACCATTGAAAACCAACCCGGTAACATATGTGTAAAAAATTTCCAACGAGAATAAATAATAACAATAATAATGGTGGACTTTGCTGTCCCGGCTGACCCAGGATAAAACTGAAAGAAAGCGAAAAAAAAAAAAGGTTAAGATAAATTAAGAAAATAGTCCCCAGTACAATTCTGGTAATATGTGCTCCTCAGAAAAAAAAATGAATCTTGGTGTAATCTTTCTTGATTATTCTTATCACCCACTTTTTTTGTTAACGACTTTTTCTATAAAAAAAACTTTACTCACAGGATATAAAGGGAAAAGAGCTGCCACTAAAAAATCTTTACGGTTCAGTTTATTATGTTTTTTTTACTAATTATCAAATTGTCCTGTTTTTTCCTTTTTAAAAGGCAAATACTGAATTTTACTTCCACGTAGTTCGACGTAGCTTTTTTTAAAAAAATTTCTATAAGCAAGCAAAAATTTTATTATTATTTTACTTCTTGTATTTTTTCACACCAGCATTAGGAGACTGAATGACAGTAAGTCTCCTCAGGTGTCCAGAACTCTTCTCGTTATTTTATCCGATTTCAACAATGCAATAATTTGGATGGTCTCAGTTCGCCCTCAAAATTTTAACTCTTCCATCCCCACTTTTCAAGCCTTTGGGAACGGTGGTAAGTGCACCAATTACAACTGATATCATTTTCGCCTTCATGTTCCACAACTTTTTTAGTTCTCGGACAAGGCCCAAGTACTTTTCGCTTTCTTTGATTTTCCCTTTGTTGTCTGCTGTGACGGCAAAGTCCACTCTACAGCAAATTCTCTTTTTGGTGTTTATTAATACTTGGTCGAGTTTTCTGGCCAGGATTAGATGATCCGTTTGTATGTCAAAATCCTAGAGAATTTTCTGTATCTGATTCTGAAGGAAAGAGTATGGTTTGTACATATACCATTCCATAGAATAGTCACATTTCTGACACAATTTCCCAGTTTAGTCTTATTTCTTTTAGTGTTACTTTGCTACATATAGTTTATTACATGATTAATTGTTTCGTCTTAGCACATGAAGTCGTATTGAGAGCGCAACGTTTCCTCACTCTCTCTTGTTATCCGTTCTAATTGCCTATCGTTTAAGTCAGGGCATCAAAACTGCATCCAGATTCCGAACAATGCTGATGTATGAAATTCTTGGCTGGATGGTCAAAGAACGTCATTTATGAACTCATCCTTACTTCTCTGGCATATCTTATTTGTATTACTTGGATGGTTTGCGAGATGGGAGGTAAGTGGGCGTACAGCTGTTGTTTTATGGGGTGTTGCTTCCAAAATTTGTTCAAAACAGCAAATTGGATTCAAAATTTATTTATTTGACAATTCTATGATTATTGTGATGACAAAAATCTCATTGAAATATGGTATTTTTGCTATGTTACGGAATACGCATCGAAAAGAGATTTCTATAAGATAGATAGATAGATAGATAGATATGGACAAGCTGGAGTAGATAGATAGATAGATAGATGGATAGATAGATAGATAACCCTTAGTTTTATTGATAAATGCGCATTGATATCGAGAGATATTTAATACATTAGAACAAACTAATTTTGCACACACACACACACACATGTATATATGTATATATATCAAGAGAGAGAGAGAGAGAGAGAGAGAGAGAGAGAGAGAGAGAGAGAGAGAGAGAGAGAAAGAAATGAAGACAGATAGTATACATTATCTTGCACCAACAATAGATTTCTTCCAAAAAGAATGAAAAATAATGGGAGCACGAGATGAAAGGAAATTGAACCTGTATTAATACTTTGACATTATCGATACACCAACATCCAATCTATTTCATTTTTGCCTAATAAACACAATTAGTATGACAAGATTATTTAAAGAAGCTTCAAAATTTGGTTTAAGAAATGCAATCTAACTAGTTTTTTTCTTTTCTTTTCTTTTCTGATCGTCTTTTAACGTCTTTTTTTTGCTATATCGATCACTGATGTCTGAAATGTCAAATGAACAAATTGAAACATTCGTCAATATGATTGATTTGGCTCTTTCAAAGAAATAAACGCATAAAAATTAATAAATTACTGAAACCGTCTTAGCAAAATGAAAAGTGATTCGTCCTTTGATTTGCGAAATGCGACCACTTCATCATAGTGAAAGATTACGTTTCCCTGTACTTTGTTTCATCTTACCAGAGTTCGTCTCTAGGATTTCGAGCGGCAAAAATCTAACCTTCAAAAGACCCTCAAGGTTATGAGTGCAGAACCAAAAGTAGAATTCCTGGTGACCCAGCCTCGCTGAACTTCAACACCCTTGAAAGCATGGCTTTATTTATTTATTTGTTAGCACAAGTTTACAGTGTTGCCTGAAAAAAAAAAAAGATTTAAAAAGTAATATTAACTGCGATAAAATAATCAGATGCACACAAACTTAACTAATTTTTGCCTCAACACCAATAAACACTTATATTACAACATGTAGGTACAATTTCTTTAATTAAAAGGGATTTTTGAACTGTTTTCTTTTTAAAAAAGATAAGTTACTGTCAACAAAAAAAAAAAAAAAAATCATACAAACAAAAAATAATGATATGCAACTCTAACTGAAAATCAGCAGATAAATCTTCAACTTGAACACGTGTAACAGGACTGACCTTATGTTTTCTTCTCAGAATTTTCATTCGCAGACACAAGTTTTTAGGTGGCACTAAACATTTTGGATACTTTTAAAAGGACAGTATTATTTATTAGTTAGCAGAAGTTGCCAGAGAAAAATGATTGACAGATATCTTTCAAATAGATAGATAACTCTCTATGTGTATATCTCAAACAGATCTATTTGACTCATAAATGAGATTCCTAACAGATACATTGCTACACTGGATTAGATTGAACCCGATGAAAGAGTGCAACGAATGGCAACCAAATACAGTTTAGTGTCATACACAAGACACCCTTTTTGAGTGCCTGGAACGAGATAATTACATGTATAGAAGATGAACAAAAGTGATTGGACAAACAGGAATATTTCATTGTAATTACCTTTTAATTTTCAAAGATAGATAAACAGATAAATTAATAAGATCAGAATATATATTAAAATATTAATATACATGCCAATTAATAGTAATGGTAAAGAAACAGGTGAATAGAGAGATAATGATTCGTCTCAATGACGAACCCTACCAACAATTACCATATATTTTTGGTATTAGGTTTATATATCAAATATTTCTTCATCGATATGGTTGAGAGACAGTGAAAGTTGAACTGCGTTACGGTTGGCCTGTCTCTTCACGAACTGGGGAAAATGGGATTAAAAATTCTTATCAAATCTGATCAACGTCTGACGATGAAAGCTATTAGTGATGAATTAACATGGATCAAATGATTTTCAATCGGGTTTCCTATATAAAAAAAGAGACTCAATCTCTTTACTTTCGAGACACATCTCTACGAATGAGTTTTTGGTCCTTTTTCTGATCATTTTTGTCATTCTGCTACCCACTCCCTAACTCCAATGATCTGACTCGTTGTGGCTACTTACTGTTTCCAAAAATCAAAACTCATCTTTGTGGAAGTGTTGAGAGCATGCAACAGATCGTGACGAACCAACTGAAGACAGTGTCAGTGGAAGACTTCCAGAGCTGTTTGCACGAGTGAAAATAACATCTTTGACGGTGAGTGGCTTCGAAAGGGATAATATTTGGAGACCAATTTGATTTGTGATTAACCTGATTATAAACATTTTAAAAAATCAGATGCATTAGTTAATAGACTGATCTTGTATATTAAATATTTTTCAAACATGTCCAAATATTACTACACAGTGACTACATACATTTGTTTACAAATATACACATATGTATTTTCGTAGAATCACCATTTTTTAAAAATCGAAATTTTTTTAAAAAGGAAAAATTACCAATTTTACTGGTAGCTTATATTTTCGGTATTTAGCAATTTTTGCTTTCATCTACACGTTTTTCTTATTGACAATATATACAGTTTATCACACACACACACACACACACACACACACACACACACACACACACACACACACATATATATATATATATATATATCCATATATATAAAGAGAGAGAGAGAGAGAGAGAGGGAGAAAGAGGATATCACTCATAAATAAGTGCACCCCAACCGGTTTCTTTTTTTGAATAAAAAATTAATTTTCTTTAGACCAAAGATACCTGCATTTTATTACTATGAGTGATCAGAATGTAATCAGAAGCCATATCAATAGATATTTTAAAATTCTGCAGCATTAAAAGTCTGTGAACAAAAATTCGATTTCATGAACATTTCGTATTGTTTTATATTGTTGGTTAAAGAGTTTCAATTCTGTCGGATTTCGAGAATAAGTAACAGCTATCAATATTCGTTTTGGTTGCATTTTACACGGGGAATGGTAAAATCTTGACAAATGTTAACCCCACCACCAATCCCAGGATTTCATTATTTTTAGTGCAACCAATTCAATAAAAACGGATTACTTAATGTTGTCTATTATCAAATTCAACTACTTTGAAACTTGTGACCATAAATAAAATAGCATAAACATATGTCAGGGGTGTATTATTTTGGGGCTGCTAAATATTCTGGGTTAACTTGGTATTAATGTGTTTGGTAATAAATAATCGCTAATAATATCCATTTTGGATGCATAATTTTCCACTGAAAATGATAAAAATAATAAAATCATGGTGTTTTTTTTTGGTTCTTGAGCAGAAGGAACTTTTATAAAGAATTGCTAGTAGTGTCTTTCTTTATGGATAATGTTGTATGTGTGTTTGCAAGTATCTCATCAGAAGAACGGGCATTTAAAATTAATGTATTCCATTTTAAGCACCGGGGACACTCAGTTATGACGTGAATACTGGAATTGAAATCAGAAATCGAGGAACCGATTTAAATAAACGATGTATTACTTTTTTCAGGAAAAAATCATTGTATAGAATCGACTTTAACAAGAAATCAAAAACAGCAAAAAGCATATCAAATCTTTAACTGTTTATAAAAGCAGATAATTTTTCCTTTCTGCAAAATTTTGAATGGAAACCTGAAACATCAGTAAAAACACTTTTCCTCTTTTAAATCGATTACGCCGAGATGTAACTTATATGATCGACTGGTTGAGTTGTTTCCTTCTAATGCTGACCTTTTTTTTCTTTTTTTTTTTTTTTTTTTTTTTACTTTAGAGCAGTTTCTTCTTTTTTTTATGGTGGTGGAGAGAGTAATTATATTTTAATCTTCTGACATTAAAAATGGCAGTTTTGGCGTTGATAAGTTAAAAAAAAAAAACGGAAAGAAAAAGCCATAATTAAATTTGTAAAACGTTTGTACTTCTATTTATCTATTTTCATATAATGTTCCAATAGAAAATTGTGTTTTACTTCAACACACACGAATTAAAAGTTCACTAAATACAAAACTGAATATTGATCTACATGATACGATTTTTATATGACTAAAAATCCGATTATGCTTCTCTATCATCCGTAAATTAGTACAACCTAAAATTTTTTTAAAGAAGCAATGAATTTTCTTCTAAACTGAAGATACCTGGATTTTATCATTTGTCATGGAACGTTATGCAACTTAAACGGATGATATTATCATTATAATCATCATCATCATTATTATTATCAAGTTTTTCACACCAGCGTTAGTCAATAGTTTCTCATTGGAGTTTGAGTGATAGCAAGTCTCCTCAAGTCTCCAGGACTCTTTTCAGTATTCTGGCCGATCTCAACAATGCTGTCGTTTGGATGGTCTCCACTCGTCCCCCAACTTCCAAGTCCTCCAGTCCCTTTAATAATCCTTTAGTTACTGTACCAAAAGCACCTATCCCAATTGGTAAAACTGTTCCATAGTTTTTTCAATCCCCTAGAAAGGTCGAGGTACTTCTTCTTCTTTTTATATTCTTTCAGTTTTTTTTAGCAAATTCTCTTTTTTTTGTTCCCTTTTGAGGGCTTTCACACCAGCGTTAGCTGATGGATTATTATCAAAAGCGACAGAATGAAAACTATGTAAACGAAAACTACAGAGTAGGTCAAACTACTGAGGAGCCCTAAAGTAAATACACGGCTAATATATGCAATTACATAAATTAGTACGCCCTTAACAATGTTTTAATGAAAAATAACATTCACTGTAGATACATAAAATCAAACAAATGGATCGGTTCAACCAGCATAATGGTTAGAGTGTCCGCTAATGGCATGGGAGACCGGGGTTCATACCAAAGACTCAAATGGTACTTGATCAAGGGTAAGTCGAGCAATCCGGAGAAAGGAGAAGCGCCATATCCGGCACTTCGATGTCGTCACTATTGGAAAAGGAGGCTTTGGGTCACCCACGACTATATATATATATATATATATATATATATATATATATATATATATATGTATGTATAATTCAAAATAAATTGGTCCACTAAGAGATTTGTATTTTTTAAAGGATTATTTCTTTCTTTCTTACATAGGTATATATTTCCAGCTTACCTGTATGTAAGAACGAAATAAATAATTTATAAAAAATACAAATCTCTTAGTGGACTTATTCATCTATTCATTTTAAAAACTTTTCTTTTTTCTCTCTTTTACTCTTACAACGAAAATAATTTTACACACACACACACACACACACACACACACACACACACACACACACACACACAGATATATATATATATATATATATATATATATATATATATATATATATATATATATCCTTTGTATTCTGAGTGTGTTACACAATATTAAAATAATTCTCGTGGAATTTCTAAAGCAGCTCCCCAACAACTAAAATCCCGAGCAGCCAGAGGGACAGCAGTTCCCCAATGATGCTTGAAATCTTTATTAATGCTTAAACCTCTTATTAATGCTTAAAATCCTTGGATAAAGATTAACTCATAATTAGGCAAAACTAAATGATAACGAAGTGAACAGAACGGGAGTGAGACATACAAAAATTATAACCGGGTAAGACGAAACGAAACGAAACGAAAGTGTCCCCTTGTTCACTCATCTTTAAATAAATCGGATTAAATGTGTAAAGTAATTTCATATTTTATATGCATCAAGAGGAATCGAAGACGAAATTAAATAAATGAATTAATAAAACAAAACAAAACAAAAACGGAACAAAACGAAACAAAAAACAACAAAAACAATCTCACTGTTAAAATGGAAATGAAACCCCAAAACCCTACACAGATTCCTGAATTTTGCATAATAGTCATCCTGTTTTTTTATTAATTCAATTAAATTTGAAAATCCCATGTCAAATTAAAATCAGTCCAATAGCAGAGATTATTTACCAAGCAAAAAGTTTAATAAGAATTTCTGTTCGAGTGAAGAACTCAGCGGCGCAAATCACCAACTGTGAATTTACGGAAATTATCGGATAATTATTTTGAAAACATTGAGACAATATCATCTACTATGGATTTTTCTCGTTTATTTACCGCGCTGTTTATGTGTCAGACATTGGTCTTTGCAAGAAGAAAAAAAAAGTTATTTTATTTATGGAAAAGCTAGACAGGAACTACACAAGAATGCAACGTGCTTTTTTGAATAAATCCTGGAAGAAGTTATAGCTTACAAAACAACATCTGTACGACCACTTACCATCTCACAGAGCATCCAAGTAAGACGAGTAAGACACGCTGAGCACTGTTGGGCAAACATTAGTTGTCTGAATTTTTGAGAAGAAGCTTGATGATCTTTATCATTCTTTTTGTCTTCATCTTTATTGTTATATTCATAACGTTTCGGTTAATATGTCCCTCGGTCTTCTTCAGGTATTTCTTGTCGAACTCAGGAGCCTACGGGGAACTTCGTTACGCTGTGTGTCAAGTAGGACACAATGCGTAAGGGTAATACGCTTTGTTTCCCTAAGCTTCAAAGCGACAATCATCTTGAGGTTGCTGGTTCAATCCTAACTGCAAGCGAGTAACAATACAGGAATTCTTAACACTTGTACTCAGTTATGGTTAACGGAATCAGAGCAAACGAACCCCAGGTATTAAATAAAGGCTCCTGAGATCTAAAAGCAACACCTGAAGAAGGCTGGAGAACATATCTGCCGAAACGTTGTGACTATAACAATAAAGTTGAAGACAATAGTCCGAAAACCCTGAATGATTAAAAGGGGCTAACACATAAGCGATATTCTCTCTGCTTATGGAGACACCGGTGTTAAACGGTCAGCCAAAACTTACAATTACCAGGTCTGTGCAGATACTGGATGTCGTCAACAACAATGCCTGAGAGAGAGAGAGAGAGATAGAGAGAGAGAGAGAGAGAGAGAGAGAGAGAGAGAGAGAGAGAGTGTGTCAAGGTAATCCCGGCTGTTGTCACATCTTGAGGATTAGAGGACAGAGATCGGGAATACCTACCCCTATACCAAAAAACCTCCAAAACAGAAAAAATATATCCCTTGGTAAATTGATTCTTGTCGGGTGGGCTTATAGTATGCTGACCTCATCCTTACCTCATAAAAGGATGTCACTAAACCGATGGGTCAAATTGATTTGTTCGAAAATTATCAATATTAGATAAGAATACTTGAAATCGTAGTAAATTATTTGTATTCGGAAAGCCGCTTTGTTAGCGGGACTTAGAATATACTGTGTGTCCCTCGTAGAGGGACAAATGGGATGTGTTAGGTATGACACTAAATTGCATCTTGTAGTGAGGCTCCAGTTTTGAAGCTCTGTGGGGGTCTAGAGTACACATTTATTGTCGCTACTTCCCCTCTGACGAGGAGTGGAAGTACCTGTTAGAGTCTAATCTATCGTACAAATAAATCTATTAGGAAACATTTTTCTGTTCGATGGGAATACTTGAATCATATAATCGTGTGCAAAACTAATGAATATAGACAAATAAAAAATGCAATTTCAAAAAAATGAAACACTGAAAATATGATTGTAAACAAATATATCGAAATGAATCAAATTTCAGAATTAAATAACCCATAAGGAGTTGATATACTTTTGTTTCTGTTAATATAAATATACATCTTAATATAAATGTAAATTTGTAAAGTTAATTTTTTTTTGAATAGCGAATAAATTTTCTTTCTAGAATAAGTATTCGCATACAACTATTTTCAGTAGAGTATGGCACAATACTTTTGTTGTATTGTCACACATGTAGTTTGTTGTAATGCCTTGATGTTGTCACTTGATCCTGAATTTTCTTTACATAACTGCTACTTTATTTAGAGGTTAATCAATTAGGCCACCTTTCATTATAATAGGTTTTCGTTTTATACCGTCATTAGAAAAGGGAAAAAGAAACGTTCTTGCTATTATTTGCTAAGGTGGCTCTGAAGGGCCTAAAGCCCTTAAAGACAGGCTAACTCTAGCGCTTTCAAAATGCAAGTGTCTTTTTAGGTTATTAGAATCAAAATTCCAAATTTAACGGAAAAACAGTCTTTACTCATGTGTTTGTTTTATCCAGTCAAAAGCAACATTTTTATCAAATTTTTTTTGTTTTGGTTTCTTTGCTTCTCAGTTTTTGTGTCTGAAGCACATGAAAATAATCAGGGGAACTTCCCTCCAAACAACATCTGTCTCTTTGTTTAAAAGGGTTGGGTTTATGGCCCAACGTGTGGAGCTCTCCTGAGGGGGAATGACGACGGAGCTAAGTAAATTTTAGCACATCCAGGAGCCTTGCTTTTAACGGGGTCCACTCATTAGACAAACTTTGTGTCATATACAAGCACCATTAGAAATTGGTTTGATAAATTCCCATATCTTCCCTCAACTGAGACCCGTTACAATTACCAAAACATATCAGTCATCAACAAATGTCAAAATGGACTACCTACTGGAAAATATACAAGAACAGTACTTTTAAAATCTGCGGTACTCTATTACATAGCATTTAATATATCAATAGATTTATCTTGGAATTAAAACATTAGGTTTATTACAACGTCGTTGTCGTAGTAGTAGTCGTAGTATCATTAGAACCAATAATGTCAAAGCAAAAATTGAAAATTTGGCAGTAGAATAGTAAATGTAGATTATGTGATGACAAAGAAACGGTTCTTCACATAAGCGAATGCAGCAAACTGGCACGAAAGGAACTTGCTATTCTTGGCACGACTGGGTGGGAAAGGTGATCCACTGGGAATTGTGCAAAAGATTAAAACTGGACCATGATTACAACTGGTATATGAACATATCAGAACCCGTCCTAAAGTGTTAGATACATAAAATTTTCTAGGACTTTAAGAATACAAACAAATCACTTAATCCCGGTTAGAAAAGCAGACCTAGTATTAATTAACATGAAGGTTATAGCTTGTCAACTTGTGGATTTTGCCTTTCCAGCAGAACATTGAGTGGAAATTAAAAAAAAGGTGAAAAGATTGACAAAAAGACCTGAAAAAGCTGTGGAACTTGAAAGTGAATGATACCAATTGTATTTGATGCATTTAAAACGATCTCCAAAAGGGAAAAGAGTCTAGGAACTCGAGATCAGAAGAAGAATTGAGACCATATTGAACACAGCACTGTTAAAATCAGCCAGAATACTTAGAAGAGACCTGGAGAAAAACTGACGTGAAAAACTTGAAAACTTGAAGAAAAATGATAAACTTGGAACAACCCCCAAGAATACGGAAAAGAAACTGAAGGAGATCCAAGGAAAAATTGACACTGTCCAGACTCCACCACAGCTGAACTCGTCTAAAATACCAAAACGAAACCAGGAGAGCTGAAGACACTTGTGTCACTTTAATCACTGTGAAGACCACCAGTTAATACTAGTGTGAAAACTCACTACTACTACTAATGCTAATAATAATAATAATAACAACTACGGAGCATGAAAGTGACGATCATACCAGTTGTAATTGGTGCACTTGGAACAATCCCCAAAGGATTGGTAGAGGGACTGGAGGACTTGGAAACAATATGGACAAGTGGAGACATTCTAAACTATAGCATTCTTGAGATCAGCCAGATTACTGAGAAAAGTCCTGGAGACTTTAGGAGACTTGCTATCATTTAAACTCCAGTGAAAAACCATCTGCTGACGTTGGTGTAAAAAAAACTCTCAAAGCAGTAAAATAATAATAATAATAATAAGTTAAAATATTTGTAGTAGTAGTAGTAGTAGTAAAAATAATCACATTATCTTAAATTTTTTGGTGGAAAATGAGGCACTGGATTCTACTAAATATCGGAAAACATGGCGTTAAAATTATTCCATTTTCTAATTCAGATATTCAATTTTCGATTTGTTAATGCTTAAATCTCTTGGATAAAGATTAACAACCCATTAAGCAACCTTTTTGCAAATCACAAATGAAACAGATCATAATAATAAAGGGAACAAAATTGAGAGAGAAATATACAAAAATTAGAATCTTGCAAAAATGGAATGAAACGAAAGTGTCCTGTTGTTCAGTCATCTTTAAATAAAACAGATTAAATATGGAAAGTGATTCAGGAATTTATATAAAATGAGAAGGAACTAAGAAGAAAAGAAATAATGTGAGAAAAAATGTCTATGCACACCCCACCACAAAACCAAACCAAAATAAAACAAACAAATAAATAAATAAATGAATAAAACCAAAAATATCATTCACCGATTCTTGATATTTGCATAATGAAAAATCCTCTTATTATTAATTAATGAGAACTTGAATCTGAACCTTCCTACCCTTCCACGTTATTATTTTACTCTTTCCAAATTTTTCTCACCTGCGTTTGCTGGTGACTTTCCCTGGAGTCTAAGTAATAGCAAGTGTCCTTCTCAGGTGTCTAGGACTCTTCCCAGTACTCTGGACGATCTTTACAATGTTGTGGTCTGGATAGTCTGGATACTTCAGCTGATTTCCTATTCCTCAGGTTTTTTCCAGACATAGGAGGACCGTTCCAAGTGCTCCCACTTCAATTGTTATCACTGCCATCATCATGTTCCACAGTTTTTTTTAGTTTTCCTTGCATCGGTTTTTTAATCTTTATTCTAATTTTATTTAACCGGGCTGTTGGCCTAATGAGTAGAGTGTAGATGGTCCGGGAGGCCGGGGTTCAATCCCAGGTCGAGTTATATCAAAGACTCAAAAACGGTACTTGATGCCACCTGCTTAACTCTCAGCATAATAAGGTAAGGATCAAGGGTAAAGTGGAGCAATCCAGGGAATGGAGTAACGCCTTCCTTACACCTAGGTGTTGTAGCTATCGAAAAGGGAGCCTTCTGGTCACCCTCAACTAAGGTCGCCAACTTTACTTACTTAATTTCATTCTGTGATTTGCTGAAACGCCAAAGTCCACTACATAGCAAATTCTTTTTCTTCTTAATCTATAGAAGCTCTGATATTCAAGCGGAGATTAGGTGATCTGTTTGTATCACAAAAACCCAATGGGATTTTGTATCTGATTCTCAAGGACGGATCCTGGTTTGTGCATATACCATTCAGTTATATGGCCTTACCTACCCAGTCATGTCTAGTCTTGTACTCCTTTTATGCTAGTTTGCTGCATTCACTTATTATGTGATTCACCGTTGTATCTTTTTCTCCATATAACCTACACTTGCTATTTTGTTGTGTATTATCAACTTTTAGTTTAATATTATTGTTCTTTATGATATTGTTTTGAGCTGCTATTAAAAGAGATTCAGTTTCTCTCTTGAAGTGTTTCCCTTTTGTAGCCATGTTCAAGTCTTCTTGTGTAAAATCTGGCCAATTTATCGCTTTAGATATCGATACTGTTGTTTCTCTTCCTAGTACTGTTTTCTAGTTTTTGTTGTTGTTGTTTTTTTTTGCTTGTTGTTGCCAATGCTATTACTGGCTGTTGTAATTAGTCTTTGATTGATCTTTTTTTATGTAGTCCTCTATTTCTTGTATTGATGTGTCTACGCAATTCTATATGCTGGGAAATCCTCTTTCTCCTTCTTATCTTGACACATATAAGCCTAGTGTATAGCCATCAGTTTTCTTGTTCTTTGTTTCCATTTGTAGGACTTCCTTACTTGTCTATTTTAAGAATGGTCCCGAGTATCTTACAAGGGGGAAGGTATTTATTACTTTGATAAGAATTCTGCTGCAGATCTTAGTTTCAAGAAGTTTACTTGTTCTTCTCAAGTACTTTTTCCTTACTTTTTTCTTCCTCATTTCTAAAATATTTCTTCGCCTCTAATTTTGTCCGCTGCAAATATTCCCAACTTCCTAAAGTTTTCCTTCTCACCAAGCATTCTTATATTTTCCTGATTCCTGATTCCATTCAGTGTTTCTCTTTTTCCATTTTTTAACCTGAGCACTCTATATTTTTCTATGTCGAATTATATTCCAATATCTTGACTGTATATTCTTATTGTTTGTATCAAAGTTTCCTGTTCTTTTTATATTCTGCATATAGTTATATATCATCCCTGTAAATAAGGTGATTAATCTTTTCTTTTGATTTTGTAAATTACTATCCCTCTCAACACTACCTGGGTATGACAATAAACTGGATCTGATGATGCGACTCCAATTCTGGCAAGAAAAATTTAAAGTCCAATTTACCATTGAATTCCCATTTTCTGGTGTCTGTGTACCTTCTGAACATCATTCTTAATCATCTCGATTCTCGATATAATGAAACAACAAAAAACCCTCATTAATTCATAAACAGAAGCATCAATATGGATAACTTTTTTCTATGAAATGATCTAATTAGAATCTTTGACTCCTTTCTAAAAAGAAGCATCGATATCATCATGGATCGCTGTTAACTATAAAAATGTTTATTAGATTATTTCACTTCTTTCTAACTAGGAGCTTCAATATCATCATGGACCATCGTAACGGCTTTAATATCATTGACTCACAGATCTTCTAGTTTTGTTTAATATTCAAACATCAATTATGATATTTTCACTACATTATTTCTCTCTTTCTTAGTAAATAAAATTTCAGTTTTGATATTTTTGAACTCTCCTCGTAATGTAATGTAATGCATCACCTAACCGAAAGTTGAGAGATTAAAGGTTTTGTGCAAACGTGTGAACTGAATGAAATAGAAATGAAAACCCAAACCAAAGGATTTGGAATTACTGATGCATACAGGCTGACTGGCTGAAGGAAATCAAATGACTAGAAAGAAGAAAAGAACTTTTTTTTTTGTTAATTCTTTTTCTTTTTATTGGAATGATGTTAACGTGTTTTAATGGTTTTAATATTTAAAAACCTCTTTAGTAGAAAGGAAGAAGATGCAAACAATTTTTTCATCCTTATGAATGTCAGGCAGAAACTCACAGAAAAGGCCGGCCTAACTAGATTTAAACATTATGTAAAAGACGCTGGAATCAAGCCATGAAAGGTTTTTGCGGAAATGTATACATCAACTAATATAAATACAGGGTAAATACATTCATTTGTTTTGTGTATCACATTTTGTTCTTCGTTGGATTCTAAATAATAATTACGTATCCGGGCCCATATAGATTTAAAGCTTTTAAATTTTATCATTGAAATTCGTCTGATATGTTACTTCAACTATATCAACTCTCAATGCAAGGGGCTTTGAGTGAAAGGTAAAATAAGTTTCAGCATTTCGCAGTTTTTGTTTTTCTTTGTCTCCACCTGATAATCGAGCAGATCTTCTTTTTGAAAAAAATCGTCTCTGTGTCTCGTTGTGTAGAGAGATAAGAATTTCATTTATTCTTTAATCAGCGATTAAAAATCTAATTTCAAAGTGGCCCGAAGCATTCTAATATTCGACGGTGGGGACAATATCGTGGAAGTTTCTTACTGGCGCTAGCTTCCGGACAGAACTCAAAAACCTTCGAATGCCGAAAGATGACAAAAGTGTATTCCCACGTTTATCACTTTATCCTTTAATCTGATCAGGTCTGTGGTTTCCAATCGTCCTATCATAAGTTTAAAGGAAAAAGAAAACACCCTAGAAGGGGTTTCTAAACATTAAAACCTTTAAAACGCATTAGACTCTGTTGTTCTCAAAATCCCAAACAAATTAGAAAAAATAATACATACACCCAACCAAAAAGAGGAAAAAAAAGAAGGAAAATAATAACAACAATAACCCCCCCCCAAAAAAAAATCTTTCCTTTCATTTGGTCATGTCACTTTGTTCAATCAATCAATAATCTTAAGAGGTCACATATCTAAGTGTTGAGCCCGATCACTGATGCTTAACTTTCAGTGATCTCGCGTGAACCGCTACTTTTATCATAACTTAGCAAATATCTTTTAACTCTTTTTGTCATCTTTTCTTTCGTCTCTACTTCATCGTTATGACATAGAATTGGAAGAAATAGGATACCCCTTCCCTTAGAGATAGATAGATAGATAGAGAGAGAGAGAGAGAGAGAGAGAGAGAGAGAGAGAGAGAGAGAGAGAGAGAGAGAGAGAAAATAAATTTCAATCATGAAAAATTATACAGAACTCAAGGAAGATAGTATTGATATGTAAGGATTTGTAATACATGAAGAAAGTCACGCGTATTCAGTTACCAGACTACGAGAAGATTATAATCAAAGTAGATGATTTCCAATGAATACTGATGGACTGAAGTTCATCACCCGAGCATTTTTGTTTGTAAATTTGATAGGCAAACGTGGTGTCAATAAATTATGAAAGAGTTGTCGTTCGTGGCCGATCTATTAAAAAAAGGCTCCAAACCCCAGCAAATTACAGTTTCCTGTTTCGGCTGATTACTTAGGCAATTCGGCGTCGATATACAAAACCAGTGAACTTGCTGACATCTCAGAGATAGGGAGAAAGTTGAAGAAAGAATTTTAAAAAAAAGCAAAAACAAACAAACAAAACAAAAACTTCCCTAATTGGAATTTATTCATTCGATTACAACAAAACAAAAAGGAAAATTAAGGAAAACATTGTGGAAATAGAAAAAGATGTAAGAGGAGAAAAAAGAAGTGAAAGAAATGAGCCAAACAAAATATAAGGTGGAAAGAAAAAAAGGCCAAAAATCAGTTTCAGTTCTATTTGAATTTAGTTCAATTTCAGTTCAGTTCTTTTGCGTTTAATTCAGTTCAATTTTAATTCAGTTCTTTTGCGTTTAATTTAGTTCAATTTTAGTTAATTTTAGTTACAATCTAGTAGAGCTGAATTAAGATCAATCTCAGTTTAGTGCTGTTTTAGTTTAGTTCAGTTTAGTTATACTTCAGTTCTCTTCAGCCTCTTGATCTTTGTCATCGTCAGGGATGGGTTGGAGACTGGCGGCTTTCACTTAGAAGTTCCCTAGCCTCATCTTTTTCATGATATTCAGTGGCCTTGCGACAGTTCAGCAGTGTTCGTTTCCTTTCATTTTCCTTTGAAAATTTTAGTATATGTACACATCTTGGTTATATGGTGACGATAGTTTGTCGTGAACTGATTTACAGTCGTCACTCTGAAAGCAGTGTTTCTTGTCATGTCACCGACTTTTAGCAGCGTAGTTGTAAGTTGACAAACCAACTGAAGGCAGTGTCAGTGGAAGACTTACAGCACTTTTTTTCTGGAGTGTGGCTTCCTAAAAGAGCTATTTTGAAGGAGATAGAATTAATTTGTAATTAAGTTGACAGTAAACATTCTTATACAATCGGTTTCATTAATTTATAGATCTACCAGAAGGCTTTTACAAAAATGAGATAAACTGTAAATACAAAATATTCTACAGTTTTTTTTGTTCATTATCAACAGGCGTCATTCACGTCGAAGGACTGGAACGCTGATCCTTCAGTTCGCCATTCCATGATCGAACCATTGAACTATACCTGCGAGTGCTTGGAAGAAATGCATTTGAAAAAGTGAAAAATGAAAGAAGCCTTTAACTGAGATCAAAAGAGAGAAATTATAAACAAGTTATGAAAAATGATTGAGAATATTTGAAGAATTCATACAAAAGTTTCACTTTTTGAAATTCGAGGAAATCAATAGCATTTCATTTTTGCATCTGATGTTTCCTTACCTGGGGAAATTTGATTTAATATCTCGATTGCGAAAACAAAGAAGAAGGAGAAAAACAAAGAAAAGATAAAAGGAAGGTTGAGAGAGAGAGAGAGAGAGAGAGAGAGAGAGAGAGAGAGAGAGAGAGAGAGAGAGAGAGAGAGGGTATGCAGAGGAGGGATGGAGAAGTGATGTGAGAGAGAGAGATAGAAAAATATACAGACATCAAAAATATACACACAACCAAAAAGATATGAGAGAGAGAGAGAGAGAGAGAGAGAGAGAGAGAGGAGATAGAAAAAGAGAAAGATATTGAAATCAGAATGAAACAACCAAAAAGAGGTCGAGGAGAGGAAGAATAAAAAAAGGAAAAAGGTGAAGAGAAAATTGGATAACGTGAAGGAAAGTGTGAAAAAGAGGAAAGAAGAAAGAGAGGAAGAGGGATAAAGAAAATGAGGGAGATAAGAAAAAGAGAAAGGTCGTGAAGATAAAATATCACGACCAAAAGGCGAGAAAAAAGAACAAGAAAAAGTAAAAGGAAGAGAGAGAGAGAGAGAGAGAGAGAGAGAGAGAGAGAGAGAGAGAGAGAGAGAGAGAGGAGACGTGTGAGATGAAAAGAGAAAAGACAGCGAGAGAACAGAAAGAAGAGTATATGGAAGAGAGAACAAGAAATAGTGCAATGGGGGGGAGATAGAGAGAGAGGTGAGAGAGGAGAATGAAAGAGCACATGAGAGAGGACAAGAGAGAGAGAGAGAGAGAGAGAGAAAGAGAGAGAGAGAGAGAAAGAGAGAGAGAGAGAGAGAGAGAGAGAGAGAGTTTGTGATGATCAAAGAAATAAAGACAGTTATCATGCAAATGAGTGTGAAATTTAAAAAAAAAAAGAAAAATAGTCGTAATTTGTGCCAGGTTATATTTCATTTTTTTTTCTTTTTGACAAATAATATTAAAATGCAATAAAGTGTCACTTATCAAAGGTTTCTTTATTGTTTGGCTGCAGCCTTCTGACGCAGTTCCTTATTGAATTATTTCTCTTCCTAAGGTCTTTTACCAGAATAAACACGGAGATATTTGAAGACAAATTATAAAACGGTCGAAAAAAGTTGACCGAAGTGAAACACAATATCTTGAATTATTTTGTAAATTTTGTTTTTGTGCATGTATGTATATTTGTGTCATATATCCTTTATAGAAATTGAATTTGTTTTTCTTTAAGAGGCTTAGAGGACAAAAAATAAATAAAAGAAGTAGAGACAACATATAAATATTATATTTCATCCAGTAAACAGATTTTATGGATAGGCGAACACATACCGAAGGCTAAAACTCTAAGGTTGGTCGAGAAAGCAATATCTTTAAAAAATATATTTTTCAGATTGGCAGACCTGATAGAACATTGGATTATGGTGGCATTGTCATCGACGACTGCTATGTTAGTAATGGTGATCATCTCGTGGCTGAAGGGAAACACAACTCACTTCAGATATGGGACCTTCAGTTGTTTATAATCTTTGTTCAGTTAATGAAGCCATTACTTTCTTGAAATTTTCCCTGTGAAGTGAAAACAAATATTCCTGAGCTATAACTGCTCATTTATTCCTAAAGCAAGTCATTGCCAATATTTTTTGTTCTCAAAAAAATCAAACTTCGGCTTCGTGGTTAGTATTTGAGAACTGTTGAAACATGGCTATTTTTGGCCACGGACATACTAAAAAGTAGTGTAAGCGGAAAACCTTCAGCACTGTTTCCAGGAAGGGAAATAGCGTCTTAGTCGGTGTGTGGCTTCCCAAGAGAACTGCTTTGAAGGAGATAAAGTTGATCTATCTATCTATCTATCTATGTTCAAAAACTATTGGTGATGAAGTCTGATTTGCAAAAGCAGAAATAAACAACGAGAAAAACGTTAATTTTATTCAAAATAGCCCTCTGAACATGTAGCACATTCATTCCGTTAACATTTCCATCGGTCGAAGAACCTTTTAAGGTTATCTTTTGATATGTTATATAGTGTATTTCTTTTAATGAGCCCAAAGCCCACAAATCTTATCGTTAAAATTTTCACACACACAAAAAAAAAAAAAACAATAAAAAAGGAAAGCCAAAAAACATCTTACGGAGTAAGGTTTTATGAATATGGAGGCTACTGCAATTGCACAATCTTATGTTTTTCCAAAATTAACGAGGTTGCAGATCAAAACGTTTTGAGAATTAGCACTAGTTCCTCTATGGGCCGTGTAGACGTCTTGACTGCTATCTCAACATCTAGACATATATTCTTTCTTACAGAAACTGCTTTGCATTGCAGACATCTTTAATTGAATAATTGAAAATCAAATCACACACACACACACACACATATATATATATATATATAGTTATCCGTGTACTTAAAAAAGTTATTGTCGTAGGAAATAGAATCGGCGACCCAAGTTCAAATTATGGACGAAGCTGTTTGCGTTTTATTCCACGCAAATGCGCCAGGGAAAGGTATGAATCCATATATCCTTCATCTACTATGAGTAAATAGCAGGACAGACTGAGTTTTTTTTAACCAGTAAGCAACCAGTCTAAGAGAAGGAAAACTCTGAATTTAAACCTGTTTTACTCCGCTTAAAAATTGAGTTTCTTTCACATCCTACTTGTGTCGAAGGGTTAGGCTAAATATATACACTTAAAAAATCCTTACATATACCTATGGCATAAATATACACACTTTATATATATATATATATATATATATATATATATATATATATATATATATATATATATTGCGCGCGCGTGTGGTTTAGCGGGCATTAGATTTCGTGATGATAAAATCAAGTTTAGGATATTTTTTCTAATTTTCTGTTTGATTTGAAGCGTCTTTGATAAGAGAAGCAGACCAAGTTTTCTTGAGCGTCAGCCAGCCTCATGTGACACGGTGAAGATCAACGCGATAACATTTCTACTTATGATAGTCAATAACTCCTGCCGGGTTTGGCTTGTCGGTGTCATCGACGTACAATATCCTCAATTGTTCCTTGGCGTTCGCTGATTATCTCCAAGTCAGTCTTGAAACATTGGCTCAATAACCATTTTACGTATTTTCTATCCTTTTCTAGCCTGTTGCGTGTATTCACGCGTGAATGCCTTCACAGAGATCATAATCTACAGAAAAAGGGGAATTGTTTTTGTGCTTGGCGTCGTCACACTACGAGTCTACAGTCGAAAACAAATGTTCAGCGAAACACGTATCACAGTATTCTGCGTTGGTTATCCACGTGTGAAGATCACAACAGGAGCTACAGTCGATGTAAACATTAAAAGCAAAAGCAAATTATTCGCTACTCTGAGCGTATAGGGCAAAGAGCGTACAATTGTTATCTGTTCTCTATTGACTTGGAATCTTGGAAATCTTAGAAGCAACAAATGTTTCAGATACAATACATCCAAAATAGTTTCTGTTTATGGAGTCAAATCTTTATGCACGAATTTTCTTTAGTAGAATCGATATTGAGTGGACAGCCATGGTTAAGCATCTCTATAAACTACCCAACCCCAAAAGGCCGCAGATCTTTAGTAAAACGTCCTAAATTAATACCCTAACTTTACTGTATTAAATTTTTGTTGTTCGTAAAAAGAATGAACGGACAAAACAATTGATATAAACCTTTTTCTATCGTCCCAAATATAAAAATCAGATATTTTTCTACTTTTTTACATTGTAAAGCAAACTTTACCAATAAAATTACTCAGAAGAAAATCTGAGAGAAAATTTCTCCTAAATTGAAAAAAATCAATCAAAATTTCTCCAAGAATCACATTTCAATAAAATTTGGTTTACACTGTAAAGTTTTAAAATATCTTCCTTTACTAATCAATATCCATTACTCGCACCTTGTTTGTGAGAAGAAGTAAAAGGATGCCGTCGAGGAACAAGTTACCGATTATATATAAACCAGCACATCCTCATAGAAGTCAAAACGAGACGGAGAAATATGGCCGTGCTATGGATTGACAACAAGAAAATTTATAATATAGTCCTGCAAACTTGGATAATATAATGTCTGAAAATGTACAAGACCAAACCTTAAACTTCATGGATTAGAAAGAAAATTGGAGGGTTTGATTGACTGCAGGTGGACAAACCTTGGCAGAAGTAAAAATCCAAAGAGTCATCTTTCTGGTAGATAGCAATGTTGTCATTCATATACAAATAAACGGGGTAGGCAGAAAATTCGCTAAATCACAAGAAAAGATTAATCATCTTATGTATATTGATGATATAAAGGTATTTGCAAATCATGGAATGGAACTGTAGAACCTAATACAAACAATAAGTATATACAGACAGGATAGAGCAATGGAATTTGGCAGTGAATAAAGCGCCACGCTTAAAAGAAAAAGAGGTAAAAGAGAAGCAACGGAAGGAATAGAACTACCTAATCAAGAAAGAATTAGAACGCTTGGAGAGAAGGGAAACTACAAGTAATTGGGAATATTGGAAGCCGACACCATCAAACAAGCTGCGGTGAAGGAAAAAAGTAAGAAAAGAGTACTTAAGAAGAACAAGAAAACTTTTCAAAAACAAGCTTTTAGCAGAAATCTTATCGAAGGGATAAACATCTGCGCAGTGCTCCTTGGAAGATACTTAGAACCATTCTTAAACAAGGGAGACAAGGGAGGAATTCAGACAAATGGACCTAAGAACAATGTGCAAGGCCTTATATCCAAGAGATGACATTGGCATAGTAGAGGTGCCAAGTAATGGAGGGGAAAAAGAACTTGTCAGTATTAAAGACTGCATAAACACATCAAAGACTAATTAGAGGCCAGTAATAACATTGGCAACATAAAAACAGATTGAAAAACAAAAGCTAGAAAACTGAAAAGGGAAGAGAAACAACTGTATTTATATTTTAAGCGATAAATTGGCCAGATTGCACACGAGAAGAGTTGAACATGACTCTGGAAGGGAAATACCTTAAGAGAGAAACACTAATCTCCTCTTATAGCACCATAAAATACTGCCATAAAGACAAATGTATAAAGTGAAAATTGACAATACGCAACAGAATTGCAAGTGTGGTTTATGTGGAGAAAAATATGAAAATGTTTGATCTCATAATAAGCTAATACACAAAAGAAGTACAATACAAGACACGACTGAGTAGGAAAGGTGTTCCACTGGGAATTGGGCAAAAGAATAAAATGTGACCCTAATACCAAATGGTATATGCACAAACCAGAATCCATCCACGAAAATGAGACCCATACAATTCTCTAGGATTTTGATATATAAACGGATCACCTAATCTCAGATAGAAGACCAGACCGAGTGCTAATTAACAAAAGTAAATAGATAAATAAATTAATAAATTTTCCAGTCGACTGGGACAGTAGAATACACAGACTGCAAGTATTTAAAGGAGTAAGAACCCCCCAACGAGTGTCCTGGATATGACACGAAACAATCTGATGGTGAGGTTCCAGTGATGCTCCCAGGTCCACTCTGGTCCGAAATGGTAGCACCTGATAGGGCACTATGTATGGGTTAAATAGAACTAACTGCATATTCATGCTAAACTGAATTGTTTGAATTAGAACTGTTTGACTAAACTGAATCGCTTGAAATAGAAATGTTTTTGACAATTAAACTATATACTTACACTTAAACTGCCTACTTATGCTAAACTGAATTGTTTGAAATGAAACTGTTTTTGACATTGAAACTGTATTCACGCTAAAATGAATTGTTTAATATAGAACTGTTTTGACATTTAACTGTGTGTAAACAAAATCTATACTTATACTAAACTGAATTAGCTGAATTAGAACTGTTTGAAGTAACTGAATAGCTTGAAATAGAAACGTTTTTGACATTTAAACTGTGTACTCATGCTAAGCTGAACTGTTTGAAATAGAATTGATTATTCGTATAAAAATGGATTTGGCATTAAATAACCTACAAAGGTTGATATGCCATAAAACCCAAACGACCAACAACCAACCAAATAAATAAAATTAAATCAATAGTATAAGCAAAAAAAGATAAAAAAATAACTTACTGTCTAGTGGATTTGGCTGTCCTGGCAGAACTCAAAGTTAAAATAAAAGAAATCGAAAAGATAGGCAAATACCTGGACCTTGCCAGAGAACTATAAAAGCTGTGGAAAATAAGGGTGATGGTGATACCAACTGCAATCGGTACGCTTAGAACAGTCCATAAAGGCTTAGAAGGGGACAAGAAGATCTGGAAATAGGAGGAAGAATCGAGATCATCTAGATTACTGTGTTGTTGAGATCGGCCAGAATACTGAAAAGTGTCCTGGAGAGGTGAGGAAACCTGCTGTAACTCAGACTCCAGTGAAGATCACCAGTCAACGCTGGTGTAAAAAAAAACGCGAGCAGAGAAATTGTAATAATTAAGTGTTTGCTTGCAGTTATTTGATTTCAATTATTTCTACTGACTATTTATGATTTTCAAACAAATCTACATGACCTACAGATGGGATCAGAGTGGACGAGAAAGTAGCTGTAAAGAAGAGCTGACTTTACATTCCTCTGAGCTCCAGAAGTAAATCCTTATCACCCAACTGTTTAATATGAAAATACTATATATATATATATATATATATATATATATAGAGAGAGAGAGAGAGAGAGAAAGAGAGGCTTGAGAGTGAGGAGTTGGAGTGTGTGAATAAATCGATTAATAAAGTTTGATAAATAAAAAGGGTCAGCAGAGAAATATAGAAACCAAAATTAAAACATCAAATTTTTTATAATAGTCTTATTGTATCAACTAGAATTCAATAATCTGCTGAAAATTAAAGTAGTAACTGACGATAAAATGAATTATAAATAGGAAGCATTCCCAGCATAATGCAATGAGTAACTGAACAGCACAAAAATGAAAATGAGAAGGTAGAGGAAGTGGGAGAAAGGAAACAAAACCTTCCGTTTATCCCGAATTTTTCTATTGGTATTATGGTCTTCTTTTTAGGAATCTTACTCTTCTGTAGAGGATGCAATTACTGGATCATAAACCTCACTGTGACGTGGTATGCCACCGAGAGAGGAAAAGTGAAGATAGATTCCCCCTACCCTCTGTGTTTGAACTAACAAGTCCCAAGACTGACCGTTAAAAGGGATATATAAACGAAAGTCAAATTACTCGCACTCCATGATCTGTTACGAATCCAGGTCAGAATGAAGGCCAAAAGCTGCCTGCACTTCATGACCTATAATCGGTTGGACAGAGAAGGGAATTTAGGTCACTGTAGTAGCATGACCGGAGGAAATAGAAGAAGAAGAAAAAGCCAAAAGATTGGCCAGACCCTTTAGCGCCAAAAATGATACCTTTTCGTCAGAGGAAATTTGGAAAAGGATCTTTAGTTCTGGACAGACATTGGCACGAGATGGAGGCCGATTTAGCCAAGCTCCTGGAAAGAGTAGAACAGAATCTTTGGACAGAAGATATCAGAAAGGCGCCTTCAGCCAGATTCTGGAGAATGCCACTCGCCCGTAAAAGAAAGGAACCTGAGAAATAGCCTTCGCAAAGATAAGTACAACTTGAACTGTTTTTCCTTCTACCCTTCCTAAATATTGGAATTATATGCATTCAGAAAAGGAAAGAAAGAAACTGAAAGGATTTGTTTCATCAACCGTAAATGAATGAATGGACTAAGATACTTTCTCAAGTAAAAGAAAGAAAAGAAAAGAAAGAAAGAAAGAAAAAAAGGAGAAAGAAGAAAAGGACTGTTGAGAGAGACACTTGTGTTTGACTCTGCCTGCAGGCCGATAGTTAAAGAAGGAAAGGAGAAAAGAAAAAGAAACTGTTTTATTTAGATCTTATAATTCTCTGTTTGGTCGTCGCTTATTAAAACTTATTATTAAAATTTTAAATGCACCCTTGTGTTGAAATCTATTGGTCATGTTATTTATCTCTCGAGTCACCTTCTTTTGCACATATCTTTTTCAGCTTCGTATCGCTTTCATTAATTTTGGCTAAATGTTTTATTCGCCTTAAAAACATTACAAGGGCATTTTGGAAATTTGAATAAAGTGAATGATAACCAAGAAGTCCATGCTTTCCGTTATCCGTGCGGGTAGGAAAACGAAGGGCTTGGTGGCGTATGTGAAAGTGAATTTGAAACCCCCTCGCTAGCGTTGAAGATGAGTCTAGCTCCAAATCAACCCCCACATTATTTGCCAGTTACCATATGGCCGAAATAGGAGTCTTGACTAGGACTTATTTTGCGGAGGGTCAAGTGCCAGACTGTCCCCGACGTCACATGTGCATAAAATAAACTCTCGTCCTGAGATAATTATTTGTGCAACGTCACACTCACCGACAGACCAGATATTATTCCAGTGATATATATATATATATATATATATATATATATATATATATATATGAGAAAAATCCGATGGTATGTAACTATAAAATAGGAAAAAATTAGATATTCAGAGAAAGTATTTTTTTTATATATGATAATGTGCCAACGTCAGATTTTACTTTTTTTGTGTTCAAGAGTTCATCCTCAGGTTATATAAAACAGATATTAAATGCTGTATTCGAAAAATATTTTCAAATGAAAAATGAAACAAAAAATTAAAAATTCTAAGCCTTTTTAAAAAGTTAATTACGTTCCATTTCAAAATAGAGTGACTACATGTAAACACTTAGAATTATATAGGAATACTTGATATGTCTCCCCCCAATGCAGAAATCCTTTATTTATTTACCTTCAAAACAGAAAAATTCTATCAATGAAAACCATTACCAATGGTAGAAGTTGAAGATATTCTGTTACTCAAGGATATTCATCATATATAACGACTGCACAGTACAGGTCAGTAGACCAGATATGGTAATGAAATATTTTCAACAACCAATGTTATATCTCACAGACATAATCAGTCCGTTTGGGAAGAAAGTCACAATAAAAGAATGTTGGTAAATATTTAGAATATAAGGATATAACAATAGAATTTGCAAGAATATGGGATTTAAACACAACCAATACTGTGATGAGATAGTTGTTTTAATAATCGAAGAAT
This sequence comes from Sepioteuthis lessoniana, assembly GCA_963585895.1. Lineage (NCBI taxonomy): Eukaryota > Metazoa > Mollusca > Cephalopoda > Myopsida > Loliginidae > Sepioteuthis > Sepioteuthis lessoniana. The sequence continues at coordinate 25,034,928 of OY757942.1, forward strand.
ATAAAACTTAATAAAAAACATTAAAAAACAATTTTCTTTATGTGTTAATGATCAGTGGTGGCGTTCCCCCAGGGTAAGCATTTCTGGTGAAATTAAAGACAATTAACTGCAATCAAAAATTAAGTTAACCTTTGAAGTGACTGTTGAATTCTTTCAAGTATTTAAAATTATAAACCTCCAAACAGAACTTTAAAAATTTGGAAAGGTTTCTACCATTTAACTATGATTTGTATTTGCATTATAAAACTATTTATCTTAACGTTATCTTTCAATAACAATGATTATTAATAATGAAGACAACTGAAACAAAATTAAAAATCAAAAAATAAAACATTTATTGTAAGTAAACATAATATAAACATATTGGTTCAAATTATCTTTTATCAAATCAGCAAGATCTGCGTTCAAATCCTGGAGGACACTAAAGAATTTCACTCGGCATTAATACCCTTGGAAAAGCTCTGGATTTAACTTTTCTCCAATCAGCTCTAAATAAATAGCCGGGAAGATTAGATTCCTTGGTCTGGGTCTAAGTGAAGGAAAAACATTGGATTCAAATCGACTATACGCTGCTAAAAAACTGATTTTGTATCCCATCCTATTTGAGGCGGAGGTGTTGGAATTCACTCGGTAATGATATAAGTAATTTTTTAAAACTCAATTAAATAATCAATAAATAATGACTAACGATTTACTGTCAACAAACTCAGAAAGCATAGTTTCTCATTTGATCACCGAAGTTTAAGTACTTTTAACAGTTTTGTCTATTTTGATGAAACAGAATATTGTAAATTTCAATTAACCGTTTAACTATTTCTTCTTCGAATTAAGTTCTGAGTGAGTAAGAAGTAATTCAGAAAAATTTAAAAAACTGAGTTGAATTTTTCTGTGTAGAGACCTACTGATGATGGAATCAAAATAAACCATATATATATATATATATATATATATATATATATATATATATATATATATATATATATATATATATATATAATTTAACCACTAAAAGCCTTGTCTAAGTCGGTTGGGTCGGTAGAATACAACGACTGCTTTTTTGCAGAAGTGTAAGACTCCCCCCCCCTCACAACGAGTGTCCTGTATATGACATTAAAATATCTAATAGTGCGGCTCAAGTAATACGTTGCCCAGTCATCTGGGGCTGCAGAATACACCGACTGCTTCTCTGCAGATGAGTAAGAACCCTCCTCCAATGAGTGTCCTAGATATGACACAAAACAGTCTGATGGTGAGGCTCCTGTAATGCGGGAACTTTGGGAATGCGGAATACCCCTTCATTCCCATCGCTCCCAGATCCACTCTAGCCCGGAGTGTAAGCACCTGATGGGTCTTATCTATGGGTCAAATAGAACTATGCGGATACTAAACTGAATTGTTGGAATTAGAACTATTTGACTAAACTGAATAGTTCGAAATAGAAATGTTTTCTTTTTGACAATTAAACTGTGTACTCATGTTAAACTGAATTGTTTAAATAGAACTGGTTATTTGTATAAAAATGGATTTGGTGTTAAATAACCTATGAAACTTGATATGCCATAAAACCCAAACCATCAACCAACCATCCAGTTATGGTAATAAAAAGTTACTCCACACTCCACAGAGCTCCATGGCCCAGTCAGCTTGGGCTGTAGAATACACCGATTGCATCTTTGCAGACGAGTAAGACTCCTCCAACGAGTATCCTGATATGGCGCTAAACAATCTGATGGTAAGGGTCAAATAATGCTAGAGATTTGGGGAATGTGGAGTATCCCTTTATTGCTCTCGCTCCCAGATCCACTCTGGCCCGGTGTGGTAGCACCTGATAGGGTCATATCTATAGGTCAAATAGAACTAAACTGTGCACTTATGCTAAACTGAATTGCTTGAAACAGAACTGCTTTAAAATTAAACTATATACTTATGCTAAACTGAATTGTTTGAAATAGAAATGTTTTTGACTTTGAAACTGTCCTTACGCTAAACTGAACTGTTAGAAATACAACTGTTTTGACATTGAAACTGTACTTAGGCTAAACTGAATTGTTTGAAATAGAACTGTTGGATTGAACTGAATAGCTTGAAATAGAAATGTTTTGACAATTAAACAGTGTACTCATGCTAAACTGAATTGTTTGAAATAGAACTGTTTATTTGTATAAGAATGTATTTGGCATTAAATAACCTACAAAGGTTGGTATGCCATAAACCCAAACAAACAAACTCTAAAAGCCTACTTACGTATGTTATGTACAAGTATGTATCCAGTTCCGCTGCCACGAGCAGGACGTGATACAAGGTCAAATTTTTAGCTGGTTTAAATTGAAAGTTTTCCTTCTTCTAGATTGGTTGCATAACTAAGGCGGTCGGTCCTTGTAACCGCTATTTATTTTATCCATGTTCAGCGGATTGTTTATTCTTTCTTCTTTTATTCAAACAACAGTTGCTAAGCATGAGTAATGGAGAAAGTTTGTTGAAGAACTATATAAAGCGTACTCAGCAAACACTTTAAGGAGCGAAACGTGAAAATGAATATGTGATATAACACATAGAGTATTTTTGAGAGAACAAATTTTGTACATTCTAAGACTTTTTAGAAGGGAAAACTAGAAGTATGTTTTGTGGATTCATTCTGTGAATATACATATATATATATATATATATATATGTGTGTGTGTGTGTGTGTGTGCTGAGTGTAAAATTGTAAAAGGAGCAAAAGCAGGTCCCAGAAACTGTGTATTTTGCTTGGAGGAGAAATTAAGCATGATTTCTTTCCTCGAACCTAATTAAAAAGAAATTCGAACGTATATGTATGCACGTGAACAAGAATTTGCTTTATCAATTCACTCCCCACTAAAAAAATGCGGTGGGTAAAAAACGTGGGGATATTTACGTTATTGTAAGCGCCGAATGTGACGATTATCGAATCAGCCTTAAGGCTGGGGAAGGAATCGACATAGTCGATGTTTACAAATCAATAAAAAACAATAACTATCAACACAAACATCTGAAAATTTATTTATATTGTGAAACTGATTTTAGATATTTCTACTGGTTTATTTTAATTTTTTTTTAAAATAAAGACTTTTTATCATTGGTGTGCATTTGACTCTGTCTCTCTGTCTCTGTCTCACTCTCTCTATCTCATACACACATAAACACACACACACACACACACATGTATTATTAGTAATATTTAATACAAAACTCACAAACCCAGTCGGCTGGGGCAGCAGAATATACCGACTGCTTCTCTGCAGACGGGTAAGACCCCCACCCCCAACCAGTGTCCTGGATATGACACCAAACAATCTGATGATGTGGCTCAAGTAATGCTCGAGCTTTGGGGAATGCAGAGTACCCCTTCGTTGGCATCGCTACGAAGTCCACTCTCGCTCGTAGTGGTAGCACCTAATAGGGTCCTATCTATGGGTCAAATAGAACTAAATTGTACTTATGCTAAACTGAATTGTGTGAAATTGAACTGTTTATATGAATAAAAAGGAATTTGACATTAAATAACCTACTGTGGTTGATGTGCCGTAAAACTAAACCAAATTAAACTACAAAACTCATGTTGTTTTTGTGATAGTGTTCAATATTCAGGTTAAATCGACATAATATTCAAAATATTAGACAACGATAAAAAATGATTATTTACAACCTAAAAACCGTTAAAATTAGTCATCAAAAACATCTTGTACAATGATGTACTTTGCAAGGTATCTGATAATCGACTTGGGCTGTGAAACTGACAGTTTTACAGGACGCTTGCAATGGCTCATTTTAATGGCTTTTAGGTTTTAAATCGTTTTTAGTCGTTGTCGAACATTTTGAAAATTATGTTGCTCTAACTTCAATATTGAGCATAATCACTTAAACAACCTTAGTTTGTGATAAAAATTACTAATAATATATGCGTGTATGTATGCGTGTGTGTGTATGTGTGTGTGTGTGTGAGAGAGAGAGAGAGAGAGAGAGAGAGAGAGTGTGTGTGTGTTTTTAATCGTTTTTTGACTATTTATATATTTCTCTCTCTTTCTCCTCTTTTTGTGTATACAGTAAACAAATGAGAGACTAAACGATTATTTAAAAACATTCGATAAATGAAAATACTCAAATACTGGACAGCCGAGTATTATAGAAGTTTTCTCTGATGATTGCGTCCTCCATTACATTGTGAATACACGAAACTCATTGTAATGAAACTAAAGTAAAAAGTTCAGCTTTTAATTTTTAGTATATATATATATATATATATATATATATATATATATATATATATATATATATATATATATATATATACATTTGTGTGTGTGGGGTATACATTATATATGGATAAAAAAAGACGTTCAATTAACATTCAGATATTACAGCATTATCGTTCAGTTGCTGATGGAAATTTATTCTCGTAGAACTTTTTAAGTGTATTGGTTTCATAAGAATTAAACTCTGATCTGCCGTTTTTGCTGAATCACGATTAAATACAAGCATGATGGGAATTATATATATATATATATATATATATATATATATATATATATATATATATATATATAGAGAGAGAGAGAGAGAGAGAGAGAGAGAGACAGAGGGGGGAGAGAAAGGGAGGGAGAACCAGAGCAATTAAATGTTCGTTTTATTTGCTTTATATTCTACGATATTTCTTTAACTTTAACACATACCAAAATGTGAAATGTTTTCTATTATAAAGGTCGTAAAATTAATCAAAGAAAGTAAGACAGTGCTGTAAAGTACAAGAAATCTTAAAAATCAGATTTACATGAAAACGGATCCAAGGAAAAAATTCAAGAAAATTATTCCAAAGGCAAAAAAGCGATATTTTAAATTAAGCGTTCCACGAAAACACACGCCTAGTTTCACAATATGGCTGAATACCTAAAAGGCCAACCCTTACTTTGTGATTGAGCTCTTAGGGCCTGCAGGCGACAGCCTGTTGACAGCGCTTGCATGTCCAAATCTGAACCAGGTTTGACACTATCACGGGACTGTCATTGTTGAATAAAAGGGAGTAATTTGTTTTTTATTTCGATGTTTGGTTTAGGTATAGCAAAAAGAAGGAAAATATGGTGTCATTTTCTTCGTCGTCATTATTGTCGTATTCTTGTCAGCATGGAAGTCGAAAAGTCGAATTGAAATGCACACACACACATGTATATATGTCTAATATTCAATATTGGATAAATAGAAAGAGGATGGGATATCTAGCACTGTCTATCTATCTATCCACACACACACACACACACACACGCACATGCACACACACACACACACACATATATATATATATATATATACTCGTGAATGACTGATATAAAATATAAAGGAAATATACAAGAGAAAAAACTTGAATGAATTGCATATGAAAAATAAAAAGAAATAAGATTTCTTGATGCTGATAATAATATCATTTATTGCATCTGTTGGCGTTTGAAAGAAAGAATGTGTTTTTTAGGCTGGGAAGACTGAAAAATAGATGGAAAAAAGGAAGAGTTGAAATACTGGGAAAGTCATTACGAGAGAAACGGGAAAAGATAAAAAGATCGTAAAATAATACACACACATATATATATATATATATATATATATAGAGAGAGAGAGAGAGAGAGAGTGAGAGAATGTGAGATGAACAAACTGATATATATATATATATATATATATATATATATATATATATATATATATATATATATATATAATGTACTGTTGTTGTAGTATACCCATTAGTCTGAAGAATGTTGTCTGATCGAAGTGTCAGTTTTGTCTTATATATATATATATATTATATATATATATATATATATATATATATATATATATATATATACTTCTCTCTTGTGATACCGTCTGTTTTAATGTGTTTTTGTTGGATTTCAAGGGAGTGTGTTTGAAATTAGTCACGAGTTGACCGACTTGTTTATTTTTTTTATACATTTTTTTACAGTGTTCTTTTTCAAGGGACGACTCAACAAATCAGTTGATTAAGTTTCATATTAAATCCAAATAGCACGTGTGTTGTTAAAATTTTTATCTATTTGTCTCCTTTTTTTCATTAATCAGTTTTACGTTCATATTTTCAATTCTTTTAATGATTGTGAATTTTGCATTAGGTATTCCTGTATTTTAATTCCGTTTGCCATAACCGGGTACAAGTGTTAAGTATTCCTGTATTGTTACTTGTCTAGAGCCAGGATTGAACCTGCAATCTCGAGATGATTGCCAATTTGAAGCTTAGAGAATCAACGCCTATAAACATTAAGACAAAAAATCGTTCTAAGGTTAAAAATTATGCATAATATTAATTCATCGTGATGTAAGAAAATTAAGTTTATAAATTTCAAAAATTCACTCTGAACTGTCCAGCAGGATACATAGCGTAACGGTTATTGGTGTTGGTTCCTTAAGCTTTTTAGTGTCAATCATTTGCGGGTTGCCAGTTCAATCCTAACTGCAGGCAATTAACAATACAGGAATACTTAACACTTGTACCCGGTTATGGCAAACGGAATTAAAACAAGCGACCCCTGTGGATAAAATAAAGGATGTGGTTCGAAGTTCCATGTAGGTTACCGAGTTCGACAAGAAACACTTGAAGAAGGCCGGAAGACATATTGGCAGACACGTTGTGAATAAAGCAATAACGATGAAGACAATAGTTCGAAAACCCTGATTGATAAAAATCATGTTTGTCGCCAGAAATTAAAACACCTAATACGATTGAACGTGAAGACTTTTCGTGGTCAAATTTGATCGAGCCGTGTGCATTATTTTCAGGCTGGTTATGAAATTATTTTACCATGTTTATGGTTACGTATGAATGGGCTACAAACAGGATATATGGTGCATCCTTTTGTTTGCATTAAGAATCAACTGTTGTAGTTATATTTGTTTGTATGTGTTGTATTAGTGTTGTTATTTCCGTGGTTTTTGTTATTTTCTTGTTGAGGTGTTCCTTCAAAGCTAAAAGTTACTCATTTAGTTTGATATTGGAGTGATAAGACGGACTTTCTGAATAATAATCTATGACATAAAAATAATACAACAGGATGCGATTCTGGTAAAATTTTTGACTAGAATTGCATCCTGTGGTATCATTTAGGACTTTATTTACTTCGCGACTGATAATATGTAATGATTTACGTATTTAGATAGTTTTGTTGTGTGATAGTTGAGGAAGCTATGGTAGGTATGGATACATATTCTGAGAAATTTAATAAAAAGGAAAAGTTGCATACCGGAAGTAGAAGACATTGATACAACAGTGAACCAAAGAGAATCCTGAAGGAAAAAAAGGCAAAAGACAGGACAGTCGAAGACCGTAAAACCTGTAGCATCTTGAACATCTTGAACAGGTGTTACATTATGCAAATGCAAGTGGACCCATTGTTTTTGTAGCTAGGAAAGTTTATTATTGCAACTTTTTTTCTAGCAGTTTGTAACGAAACAAAAATAGATAGAATGAAAGGATAAAATCACGTGACAAGAACTCCGAGAGTTTGCATTCGTTTATATAAATTCTATGAATTATTTGATTTTTTGGCATTTGTTTTAAACTGAAACGCATTTGGCACTGAATCCAAATTATTTTTTGTGCCATTTTTAGAAATGAATGCAAAAACTTTCATTCCAAATATCTTTTCCAATTTTTGTAAATTTCCTATATTTATTCCGATTCGTTTTTAATTAATAGAATTTTAATGCTTACGCGCGCGCGCGCGCACACACACACACACACACACACACACACACATATATATATATATATATATATATGTATATATATATATATATACCAACAACAAAACAAGATAAAACAGAGCCTATTTTGTACAGTTGTACAAGAAATAATAATAACAATACTAAGATGATTGACCACATGGGAATAACAGAGTTTCTCAGAGGTGACTCTTTTAAGTACCAATCAGGTTATCACTGCTCAACTTCGGTGATCTAGCAGCAACCATTGACCTTTCTTTATGATTAATAATTTTTGGAATTAATTAGTGAAATTATGGCTCTTTATGTTTTCAATTTTATACTCAGTTTTTGTTTTACCTAAATTTTAGTTCTTCAGATTTCGACTTAAACACGAGTAATCATCGCAAAAGGTGTGAAGAAAGACAGAAAGAATGAAAAAGAAAATAATGTTAATAAGAGAGACGTGAATTTCGACTTATATACACGAGGAGATGCGATAAAAGGTGGCAAGAATTGAGAAAAAATTATATAATGTTAATAAAATTATAGAAATATGTGAACTTCGACTTATATATTAATTTATGCTTTGAATGTGAAATAAAATTAGATCGACATTCCTTGTCATCATTATTGGCACCCGTTCAATTCTTTTTTATTATATCTTCAGAAATAAACGGAAAACAAATTTATATAAATTTGTAGTTTTATCATTTGCTGATCTTTATCAACCATGAATTGTCAATAGAGCAAAGCTGTTCACTCGATTCGTCTTTTTTTTTTTTTTTTGAGGCGATATTCTAGATTATGTACAAAAAGTTGGTTTGGTTTGATATCTTTGCTAAATGGCATTTCAAATTTCATCGCTTACGTAATGTCAAAGTTATCCTTTTAGAAGGACGGTAGTGATACTATTTAACTTATAGCTGAAGGATAAAGGGGTTCATACCTTTCCCAAGGGCATTAGTCCGAAAGTAAACGTCATAGTGTGACTGGAGTTCGAAGTCGCTTACTTCAATGTCACAGTCTTGCACGTTAGCCCCTACGCCATAGGAACGTCACACCCACCGTACTTAAATTTCATGGGTGACAACAATCGTGATCAGGATTGTATAAAAATATATTGTTAATAAAATATGTGGCTTTCGACCTATAAACGAGTATATGCGGTAAAAAACGAGAGGAGGGTAAAAGGAAGAAAAAAGAGAATGATATTAATAAAATTAAACTATAACGTGACTTTCGACCTATATCGTTTCTATGTAATAAAAAAAGGTTGGATGAAGAAATAGAATAAGTAAAAGAAATCCATACGAATATTTAGGATAAAACGCGGGAGGAAGATAAAACGTAGAAAGCAGATAATTTTAATAGAATAGAGAAAAGTGGTGACTTTCGACCTATACACGAGCATATGCGATAAAAAGTGAGAGAGAGAGATAAAAGGAAGAAGAGAATAATGTAAATAAAATGTGAGAAAGAGGTGTCTAGTTGAATATATGGGAAAAAGGCGAGGGGAATATTGAAGAGAAAATAGAATATAATGCTAATAAGATTAGAGAAAAAAGGTGAAGACAGTAAAAAATATAGAAATATTAGCATATTAAAGCCCCAGTAAAAAGAAAATGCAAAATAAAGTATAAAAAAGTAAAGAAAGAAAAAATGAATTATAATAATATCAATAAAATAAACTAGTGAAAATAAGGTAAAAATATTGAATAATAAGGTGAGAGAAAGACAGAAGTAAAAACGAAAATAATCATAAAAATCAGAGAAAAATAAGAGAAAAAGAGAAAATATGCATGAAAAATAAAATAATCAAGTGTCTAAAAAGGGAAGAAAGAAAATAGCAAGAAAAATAAATCTGATAATAAAAGTCAGGAAGTGAATTAAGGTTTCGTATAATTTACAATAAAAAAGTAAAAACTATAGGTTTGAAATGCACATTAGAGATAAAAAAAAAGGGGTTGAGAGAAAAGTAAGGAAAGAAAAAGAAGGTTGAACCAAAAGACATAAAATTCTTTTTTTCTTAAAAAATGCGAACTTGTCAAAATGGAAGCTTTAAAATATCTTGTTTATATTTTTGTTCTTTATATTCAAGCATTGTCACTTGGCTCAACAAATTCGTTTGAGTTATGATTTCATCTTGCTATTAACATATGCAAATTTACACACCCTCACACATACAAACGCACGCACGCACGCACGCACGCACGCACGCACGCATGTTAGATGTAAATTAGAACGAAGATTGAAAATATAATTAACACGCTGATATTACAACGCCGTGCATAAGAAAGCCCAATTGAGAAATAAGCAAATGGCTGCATTCTTCCCTTCCTGAAGAACGGCGACCTCAGAATCAAAAAGAACTACAGAGGCATAACTTTACAATGCCCTGCTTCTTAATCGTATCTGATTTGAAATTGGGAAAGTTCTCAGAAAAAAATTAGAACTGCTTTCGACAAAATCGCTCGATAATTTCTCTAATCCTGACAATTCATCGAATCATCGAGGGAATAGGCGCAAAAATCATGAAGCAACACTTTTGCTTGTAGATTTCTCCAAGGAATTTGATTCCATACATAGAGGAAGGAGAGAGCAAATACTTCAATCATATGGTCTTTCCAAAGAAACTGCCACTGCCATAATGATGCTTTACAAAGACCCTTTGGCAATAGTTCACTCACCCGATGGAACTACTGATTCCTTTGACATTATCGCTAGAGAATTGCAAGGGGATATATTAGCATAATTTCAGTTTGGAATCTGCCTAGATTATAAACAGAGAACGTCAATAATTCAAATGATCGAAAATGATTTCACATAAAAACAAAACAAAAAGTTGACGATATCTTTGCTGAAACTATTACTGGTGTAGATTGTGCAGATGATCTAGTGCTTCTTACAAATACACCTTCTAAAGCTGAATCTCTGCTGCATAGGCTGGAGTAGGCAGCAAGAGGCTTTGTGTGAACTCAAATGAAACAAAGTTCTTGTAAAACATATGAATTCTGTTTTATCAAGATGGTGTCATACCCTCTTTTAATAGCAAGCCTCTGATATTTGTAAACCTGTTCATATACATCGGCAGTAATATCTCATTTACAGAAAGCGATCTCAAGATAAGCACCGGTAAGGCATATACTGCTATTAACATGCTAGTAATTTTATAGAAAGCCGATCTCTCTGACAAAATAAAACGGGGATTTTTCCAAGCTGTATCCGTGTAAGTACACAACCGAGTTGGCCAACCAGCAATATCTTACCTTCATTAGTACTGTGTGGACTCTGGATACCGCCTAGATGACATGCCAAGGGCGATAACCAATAGGGCCACATAGCAAGAGAGAGAGAGAGAGAGGGTCAGCGAATTCGTGCTGTCGACACGCCTTGATTATATATATATATATATATATATATATATATATATGTATGTATGTATGTATGTATATGTGTGTATGTGTGTGTGTTTGTGTAAAAAGTCAGTACAAACCATAATAACTTGAAACAATGAAAACCTTTAAAAAGACATTTGAACATTTTGGGAAAATGTCTGAAAACAGGTGAGATTTTTCTAATGATTTTCACATTAATTTATAGGACTTACACTCCTATAATTTAAATTGGGCGGTATGCCACTTGTTCCCACAACAAAGATGGCGGACGCAAGTAAATATTCAGTCTCGGGAAACCATTGGCCAGAGAACCATGTGATTACTGCTTAAAACTACGTCCCCATTTGAATTTCGTCCCGCGTTTTTGGAGTCAATTCAAAGACACGTATTTCTTATAAATACTTAGTCTTCAAACACTCTTTCTCTTTTTCCCAATTTCACTCGCAGTGCTAACACACTTTCTCCAGTGTGACTCTTATTCACCAACAGACGTCAAACGCCACAAAATGGATAAGCCATACCAACATTCCTTTCCTCAGTATACTTTGTCTATGAGACTTTTTCCAGCCTCGAAAAGTGCAATTGTTTCGAACCACAGAAAGAAACGAACATTTCAAAATACGTAGTCAACATCAATAGGACGCTTTTATTATTTAACCCTTTCTGTAGTTTTAGTTGTGTTAGTCACATACACGCACACATACACACAGGACTATTTTACGAACAATATAGAACCATAGTAATGTTTTAAATGTATCATTGCATGTTTTGTTATGAATATAAATTTGTTTTGTTTGTCGCCTCGTTTTGAATGTTCCTTTTGTCCGCGCCGTTTCATATCGTTTACACATGTTTCATATCATTATATTTTTACTACATTTGTCTCCATGTGCCTATTTTACCTTTTTCCATGTGCCTTTTTCCAAACATAACATACCACTAAGCAAAACATACTAAACAACAACATAAATTTAGGGGAACTTAAATATCAAAACACAATGTCACCTCCTACAAATTTCAGCAGGATTTAAACAAGAAACGCTTTTCAACAAAATTCATATGTCAATGCTTAAATAAGTTAATAATTCCTTGTATGTTCTTTTTAATAAAACATGCATCAACGAAAAACTGATACAAATGCACACAATAAAATAATTTGCAACATTTATTAATAGATATTACTCAATATCGCTGATAGAATATATATTTACCTCATCTCACTGAACGAGCAGAATGCGACATAAGGTCATTTTTAAGCGGAGTAGGTCATTTTTAAGCGGAGTTTAACTTCACAATTTTCCTTCTCTTAGACCAGTTGCCAAACTAAGGTTAAAGAGCCTACTGAACCCAACTATCTTTACTCATAGCAGGAGGCAGAATAGTTTGATTCATACGTTTCCCCTGGGTATTAGCGCTATGTGAAATACAACCAGCCTCGTCCAAGAGTTGAACTCGAGTCACCGTGTCCATTTCTTACGACGGTAACCATTACAACACAGGCACTTCAATCAGTAGTGAACCCATAACGTCAACAACCATTGATGACCCTTTGTTTACGCTATTGATATACGAAGGTTATGGGAAAAGTTAATAGGGTGATTCAGATACTCTCATGTAATGTGCCCAAATGAGCTTCATTTTTCAACCTAATCCTCCATGCCGTCCACACACTTCTGACATAGGTGTTGCAGTGTTTGGATCCCAGTGAAAAAAAGTCATCAACAGCAAATATGATGTCATCATATGAACTTTTCAGCCTTGGTACTTTTTAGTATAAGCTCGTGTGTGTGTGTGTGTGTGTGTGTGTGTGTGTGTTGATTCATAGATAGATAAATAGATCGATATATCCGTTTCATTGTGATGATACGTGAAAGTCTATGCAACGGAAATACTGTTGGATTATGATTGCAAAATTTTTGGTTTTAAACTCTCCAACTTTTTGTATTGTATTTCTTTTATTGTACTTCATTCTATGTAAGTTTTTCACACCAGTTTTAATTAATGGCTTTTCACTGGAGGTTATGTGACAGCAAGTCCTTTTAAGTCTCAACAACTCTTCCAACTGCTCTAACCGATTTCGATAATGCTATATTCTGGATAGTCTTAATTCTTCCTTTCATCTCCAGTTCCCCAGTCTCTTTTCCAAACCTTTTGGTACCATTCAAAGGACTCCAATCACTATTGGTATCATCGTCATCAACAAATTTCACAGCTTTTTCCGCTCTTTGGCAAGAACCCGGTATCTGTCTAACATTTCCCTTTTGTTTTTATCGAATGGTCTGCAGAAACGAATATTATTATTATCATTATTATTATTAATATTATTATTATTGTTATTATTATTATTATAACTATTATTAATAATAATAATACATACATACATACATACATACGTACATACATACATACATATATGTGTGTGATCGTGTTTGTTATGTTTCGTCTTTTTACCAAATTCGCATCTAACCTTTTACTAATACTTCCTTAGCATTTATTAAATGTTTCTTCATTTCATATTTATTTATTTATTGTTGTTTAACGTTTGCATTTCATATTTTGTTTATTTTGCTTCAAGCAATAAAGTATTTTTTCTCCTTTTTAAAGATAATATCCGTCGTCTACTCAGAGCTTTTACTGAAATGCAATTTCAGATTTATTGTGACGGATGCAACCGACTGTGAACATTTAAGATCTTCAGTTGAGCGTGTATGCTATAGCCAAGGGCAAATAACTCCCATTTGTAATGTCGGCTTTGTTTCCATACGTCTAATGATGCCTTTCTTTTTAAATATTAACTGTTTCACAAAATATTCAACTACTATGAAATCCAACTTTATTTCCTTTTATTATATTTTTACCGGTACTTTTTTTTTTTTTTTTTTACTAGCAGTGGGTTGTGGAAGGAAAGATTTTCTTCAATTCCACTTTGACATATGTCACCTTTAATCATCGGTTTCTATTTTTTTCCCTATTCAATTTAAGTATTTTCGAGTATATATAAAACCTACCAAAATGTTCCACTCGTTTTATTGAAAAATTTCACGAAGAAATAAGCTCTATACCCCCGCTGCCAATTCTGTCGAGTTAGTCGTAATATATTGCCGGGATTATTGTGCGATATATCGTAGATTACAGTCGATTTGAAAACAGATTAACTCGGACAGTGTGATCCAGGCTTTTAAATCAGACCCCCCTCTCTCTCACACTTTCTCACCCTCTTTATTCATTCTTTTCACCAGATTTAACAGGAAATGTATAGTACATTGGCGTTTTTATGAGAAAATGGGTTACCTCCCTTTCTAACTTGAATTAAACATTACAAGCTACGTTTAGCGGTAAAAAAATAAATTGATTTTCATTAAATTCTTATTGTAAGAAATCTATCGTCAGATCCATTTGTTTCTTTCTTATTTTTGGTTGTTTAAGACTTTTAAAATGCTTTCGTGCTTTTTGTAATTCACTACTTTAAATTATTAAACTTTTGCACTGGCATTAAACAATCGCTCTCCTAAATAAAAGTCTGTTTTCTGTTCTATAAGGTCTATGAAAATCAGTGGCGTTGAGAGAATTTTAAAGATGAGCCTATGGTTTGTGAAAATGTATATTGTTTCCCTTCGGCGTCAATCACGGTCCATAATAGGTCAATATACAAAATGAAATGAGGGAAGTTGTTGATTATTTTAAAAGTTTTTTCCACAAATTTTTCTTTTAAAATAAGATTTCAATAAATTAATTCATAAATAGATAAATGCCGAAAATTTTATTAAAATCTGAAAAATAACTGGTTTTTGGTAGATATTTAAATCGACAAAATTAGTTGTTTTCTGCTACAAGCGATGAAATGGTTTGTTGGTTGGTTTTACGGCACGTCAATCTTTTTGGGTTATTTAATACCAAAATTGTTCTATTTTCAAATTATGAGATTTATTTATAAATATAGTATCAAGCAACTATTCTTGCTACTAATAGTTTGCACAGTCATATGGTTTCAAGTGCCTCTGTGAAATATTAATAATTTTGGTACGTAACCATTTGACCCATAAATCGGACACTAACATGCACTACCGAATTGGATTAGAGTGGGTCTGGGAGTAATAAGAACAAAGATGTAACTCCATTGGATGCATTTCAGTAGCATACCCAGGACATCCCAATTTTTTGGGGAGGGATGTAATCAGCGTATTCTAAGCCCACCAATTGGCAGAAGAGAAGAGATTCATGCCTTTCTTAAGGGCATTAGTGGGAAAGTAAAACACAAGCAGTGTCATCTATGATTTGAACTTGACTAGATGGCTCCATTTCCAGTGATTATGACAGTCCTACACCATTTGTGCCGACGAAAAATCAGTCTAGATGCGTACTATTTTCAACGAAACAAAACTTGTAGTTCTTTATTCATAAATTATCTATTCATGGTTAAACTATGGAAAGTGTCAAACTACATATTCTTTAACGGGTAGCAACAAAATTTTTGTAAAAATTACTTTCTTCGAGATTTGAAAACAGAAGTTAAATTAACCTTATATTTGATGAGTATCATAAATTTGACATTGTTGTGAGTGTATGATAAAGAAAACCTTATGTTGAGAATAATCTTGTATAACACAAAATATATATAGATATGCGTATAATGCAAAATGTAGAAAAAAAATAGGTGCGAATGTATAAATTAATTTATATCATATTAAAAGTATATGAAAATATATAAGATGGGAATCAGATTATACACAATTCATTGACTAATATATCTAATGAAAAATGCATAAACTAACATATTTCATATAAAATGCATCTGAGAATCCATATAGGCATATGCACTTTCATATAACCGAGAATGAATACGCAAGTTTATATATGTAAATTGTGTAGGTTTTATATATAATATAAAATGTATACTTCAATATCTACATTACATATTACCCAGTCAGCTGGAACTGTAGAATACACCGACTGCACATCTGCACCAACGAGTGTCCTGCATATGAAACTAAACAATCTGATGGTGAGGTTCCAGTAATGGTGAATGCTGAGCGCCTCTTCATTGCCATTGCTCCCAGGTTCACTCTGGCCCGGAATGGTAGCACCTGATAGGGTCCTATCTATGGGTTAAATATAACTAAACAGCATACTTATGCTAAACTGCTTTGTTTGAAATGGAACTGTTTTTGACATTGAAACTGTACTTACGCTAAACTGAATTGTTTAATATAGAACTGTTTTGACATTTAACTGTGTGGAAAGAAAATCTATTCTTATACCAAACTGAATTAGCAGAATTAGAACTGTTTGAGTAAACTGAATAGCTTGAAATAGAAATGTTTTGACGATTAAACCATGTATTCATGCTAAACTGAATTGTTTGAAATAGAACTGATTATTTGTTTAAAAATGGATTTGACATTAAATAACCTACAAAGGTTGATATGCCATAAATCCTAAACAACTAACTATATTACATATAAAATGTAAGGCATGAAATGTATTTTTTGGCACACACAAACACACACACACATATATATGTATATATATATATATATATATATATATATATAAGAAAATTCACATACTTCTATATATGATACAAAATCTATTTCATACAAAATGCATGTAAAATATAACCTGATACAAAATGCGAAACCAAATATATCTAATACAAAATGTATATGCTAATCTATAAAATACGAATTGCATATATATATATATATATATATATATATATATATATATATATATATTCTTGTAAACAAAAGATACCTCGATTTTATCTTTTTTTATTGTGGAATAAAGTATCAAAATAGATATGAATATGTATTATTTATTACCAAACTCTACGGCATTGAAACCCTGTAAACACAAATATAAATATATAGGAGTCCAAAAAGAAGTACACTCCTTATATAAGTTTATGCAATTTTACCCTTTTTACAGAGTTTCAATGTGATAGAGGTCGGTAATATGTAATAACTAATAATATTCGTTTTGATTGTATCTTCCCATAGAACAAATAAATCTATGGTATCTTTGGTTTAGAATAGAATTAACTTTTTGTAAAACATGTAATAGGGTATAATTATTTATGGGTAATTCTGTTTGTTTATATAAATAATACAAATTGAATGTGTTAATCCAATCAAATATAAAATGCATACGAAAAACCAATAAAATACAAAATGTATATGTAAATCTAATATTGTACGAAATGCATTGGCAAATCCAATATAATACAAAATGTATAATCTACCACTACTCCAGACAAAAAATATGAAATTAGGACACTGAGAGGATGTTCACTTGGGAACTTTTTAGCAGTAAATAATCTAATAACACATCGTCGCAAAAAATTCTTTATTCAATAGCTGAACATGAAAAGGCGAGGAAAAAATTATACCATTAATGTAAGTAACTGAATTTTGTTTGTTTAAAGAATATTTTATGAAGCCAGACTGTTTAGCTATTAAAGAAAAACGTTTTTTGTCTTATCCGTTATTGATTTATTTACTGCTAAATATAAAACCTAAATGGCCCTCTAAGTGTGTTAGTTCCAGCAATTTTCCATGGGAAGTATAATTAACGCAAAAGTTTTGCAAATCTATATAATACAAAATACAGATGCAAATACGTGCAATACGAAATGAAAATCTATGCGATACAAAAATGCATGTGCAAATCTGTGCAATACGAAATGCATTTGAAAATCTATACAATACAAAATGTTATTTCAGTTTTGATACTGTATGTTCATAATTACATCAACAATATTTTTAGGTGCAGATAAAAAAAAAGAGAAAGTAGAACTGTATTTTAATTTTACATTAAACTACAAAAGTGTGAAGCCAAATTACAACTGGTTGAATGAAAACGAAAGCAATATAATTTCTATAATTGGGCCAAATTTTCAATCTGTTCTCAGACAAAATGTCTGTCTCATGTTGGTAAGATGACAACTGTTCGAGTCAAATTTTCGTATGTTGAACTTGTCTGTTCATTGCTTAATGTTCCGGCAAATGGGAAGCACAGAGCGAAAAATAGAATCTGCTTTTGAGCAGAGAGGAATGTAATTAAAAGAGGAACTAATCAAAAGGATGCATCTGAGATAACAGATAATTAGCGTAGTGTTTCTAAATGTTAAAATCAAGCGTGTGTAGAGGAATGAAAAAAGACACGAGGAAAGAATTGGAAGAAAAGTGAGACAAAATAGGATGAAGGGAGAGCTGGATATTATGAAAATATGAGTAAAGAAAAGGTTTAAGAAAAAAAAAAAATGAGAGAAAGGTAAGTGCAGGAAAGAATTAACACGAGGGACACTCCGAAATTAATGCCTCCTATTTATTTCAACTGAAAATTCAACAGATACTGGTAGCTAAATAAAACTATTCCATGGAGCAATTTTTTCAGCAACAAAATTTTACTTTCTGTATAATTGCTACCATCAAATATGAATTTTCTCCAATAATGAACACAAGCCTGCATACCTTTATCGTAAGTGGATCGCGCCGTAGTTAATACATCCAATTTATTTCTATGGAAATTACAACGAATAGAGGGAGCGCAAAAAAACCGTTTGATAGATCAAGTTTTCAGGTAAAAAACATTATTTACCCACAAAATAGATACAAATGGCTAGTCAGGAACGAGAGAGTGTACACACAAAGCTAGTAAGAGGGTCACTATGAAATTAATGCCCCCAACTTTATCATATTATCCCTGTATATTACAAATTAGTGTTGGTCATATGGCAGCTAAGGTTAAAGCTTCTTACTTGTAGCATCTTTTCTATCTTCTTACTGGTAGCGACAGAGGCACAATTAACACAACAGTTATGCTCGTAGGAAATGGAATCGGTGATACGAGTTCAAAATCTGGCTGTTTCCGTTTCTCTTAGCGTAAATGTTCTTGGTAAAAGCATGAATCCATTTGTTTGCTCCCCAACAATGGAAAATAATAGGGATGACTGGCTTCTTTTGCTGAAGTAAGGTAACACGTCTAGAATAAGGAAAACTAAATTCAAATCACCGTAAAATTGACCTAGGATCACATCCTGCTTGTGGCTGGGGATTTAGGTACATATATATATGCAGGTAGCAATGGATTGGCAGTGTGGTAAACTAGTATCTGACATGAAAGCAGAAGTGCATAAAAAATGGTTCCCATTGTCATTCAGCAACGCTTACTGAACGTTAATGGTACCAAATAGCTATAAGATTGTCCGCTTTGAAAGTACCATCAAAACAAAACTCTATGTCGCATTCCGCATTTATTTTTTTGATTTCCCTGTTGCTTAATCTACATTTAACTTTCATGTTTTGGGATCCATTACGTTGTCCTGTAAATTTTTCTATATTAAATCTTAAATTCTAAATATCTTCCCAATTTGAAAATTTATTGTGTTATTTTTTTATAAGAGTCTAACGAATAATTTAATATGATCAGCACATAGTTCTATTTCTGATTTTATATCGTTAAGTAAATCATTTATGAATATTAAATATTAAAGAGGTCCCAATACGGATCCCTAAGAAATGCTGGAAGGTATATTTGTGTATTTCAGAATCTTATCAATTTTTACTTTCATACTTCTATCAATAAAAAAAAAAGATCCATACAATATTTACTATTTTTAGAGTATTTCTAAAAAAGTAAATATTGTAAGATCTTTTTTCATTTTCACTAGTTATGTACAATGTGATACCGTATCTAAGGACTTGCTAAAATCCAAATATATAATTGAATCGACAATAGAAAGGGAGATTTATCGACGGTCAAATCCTTGTTTTTAACACGGCATTGTTACTTCTAGCAGAGCAAAGATTCCAAGCACAACTCACTTTTAATCAAAACTTGGTTAACATATAATAGATTGATGTCCTTCAAGTGCCTGCTCGAGTTTCATTCATCAAACCTATGGCAGATTTACTTTGGACACTTGAGAAAAGAGTAAACACAAAACAATCATCTCATTTAGTAATCGGAAGAGTATGTTGTTGAAGAATTGGCTCAAGTACACAGCGATTTGGACCGCAAACTCATTAACCCTTTTGGATGGAAGGAAGATATTTACCAAAAAACAAAGATCTATCTATCTATCTATCTATCTATCTATCTACATCATTTTTACCTATGAGATCATAGCCCTGCAATACTGACAGAAGAACTGTTTTGACCGAAGGGAATGTATACTGAAAACTTCATTTGGTAATATTGCATGAGCATATTTTGGTCAGCCTATGAACTTTTCAGTTGACCATTATATATATACATATATACATATATGTACACATATATACACACACACGCACACATATATATATATATATGTACATCTATACATATATATATACATATATATATACATATACACATATATATCCATATGTACATATATATAAATATATATATACATATAAATATATACATATGTATATACATATATATATATACACACATACACACACATATATATAGATAGATATATAACTTTAGGATGAAGGGTAAAGTGGAGCAATTCAGGGAAGGAGTAGCGCCCTCCCCTACATCTTGGTGTAGTAGTTATTGAAAAGGGAGCCTTCAGGTCACCCTCGACTAAGGTCACCAAATTTACTTATTTTTATATATTTGCAGCCAGGGCGCAGCAAAAAATAGCGCCACACACCATAATTTCTATTAGAGTAACCAACTATCTAACATAGAGAATAAATACATTTCCTATCTAATTTACATTTGAATATATACTTTATCAGTTCGGTGTTCATGCTGAACTTTATGCCATTATCATGCGAATTGTCAACAAAAGAGATACTGATGAAATTCTAATCAGAATCCTTCTGTTCACCTTAAATAAAATATTACCATGGCGGTTAAAACGGGAACACAATGTGATGATGGGTCGTCTAGTTGACTCTAATCATTGAATACTGTAGAGGTGCCAATAAATTGGAACCATCCAATTATTTTGTTTTTCTGTTTTGCTTGTTCGGAATCATTTGTCTTGTTAATTTAATCGTGGCTTGGTCTTCCTTAAACACTTGTCTCGAGATTGACCAAAAATTATTCGTGCAAACATTGAAGTTTGATAGAGAATTTTTTACACACACACACACACACACACACACACACACACACACACACACACACACACACATATATATATATATATATATATATACATCACAACTAGTTGGCCGAATACATCACATTGACAAAAATAGAAGATAATGATGCATTGTCTTGATTTCGTTCGTAATTTAATATTCTTTACTAAATTACTGACCCACGAAATCAGCAATGTTTTTCTTTTTGGTGTGCCTGCATGTGTGATGAAAGTTGATCATATATTCAAGGCTTTCTAATCAATGGTCAACGAAGAAAAACAATAGAAAAAGAATATAGAAAACAACAGAGAATAAACAAAACTGAAAAAAAAAAAGTTGATATTTACTAAATTGCCAAGAGAAAATTTAAACTCTTCCGAGATCGCTTCAAGAAATCTAACAGGTTCTCACAAATGGTTTTCTCCCAAATCTCTACCTCGTGATCAATACCTCTCATGTAATCTCTATCGATATCGCTCAAGTTAGATGCATCCCATTTACCTCGACGGTATTCCTTATTCTGCACCCGGTAGCGCTGAAGCTATTTCTAGGTCAATGCATCACCCAGCCATCCGCATGCAACAAGACTGACATAGCTACCATCCTATCATATGATATTTGCTTAGTCTTACTCCCAGGTTACATTGTTATTTATAGTACCAACTATTCCTCAGTAGTCACCGATATAAGTATTTAACAGGGTTACCGATGCTTAACGCCATGACTTCCTTACATGACCATTAAAACGATAGAAAAGAATTTTGTGACTGAAAAAAAGAAGGTGCTGACTAGATTAAGTGAAAAGAAAGATAAAAAGATAATAAGTAATATATAGCAAGAAAAAAAGACGAAAAAACACGGGAAATGGATAGAAAGGTGAAAATGAGAAAGAAAGTAATTAAGAGAGAAGACACTAAAATGAGAGTGAGAAAGAAAGAAAATTGATAAAAATGAAAGAGAAAAAACAGGAAAAAGGCAAAAGTAAATAAAATGAGAGAGAAGACACAAAAAGAGAGCAGACAAGAAAAGGGGAGTGAAGTCATTAAAAGAAAGAGGACACAAGCAAAAGAGAGAAAATACTCAATAAAAACATAAAAGTCACAAGAAAGATTTAGAAGTCAGGATAAATAGAGAGAGAGAAAGGAAATTGAGAGGAGACACGACGAAAAAAGTGAAGATAAGGAAAAAGAAGACATAAAAACTGGCAGAAACATGATAAAATGGCAGGAGAAAGAAAATTGGGTGAGGACTCCTAAAAGAGAGAGAGAGAGAGAGACAGAGAGAGACAGAGACAGAGAAAGAGAGAGAAAGAGAGAGAGAGATGAGAAAGCATGATAAAGAGAGAGAAGACACGAAAAGAGAGAAAATGCACGAGAAAGGAAAAAAGTTTCATGACATAGAAAAATGAGATGAAAAAAGAGAGACAATTAGATAAAGTGAGTGACGGTTTGAAAAAGAAGGTACGATATATATATATATATATATATATATATATATATATATATCCTTGGGAAGCGTATGAATCCAATTATCCTCCCTCCAGTTATGGGTAAATAGTAGGGCAGAATAGGTTCTTCAGCCTTGGTGAGGTAACTAGTCTAGGAGAAGGAAAACTCTGAATTCAAACCTGTTAAACTCCGCTTAAAAATTGACCTTGTGTCATATCCTGCCCGAGCAGAGGGGTTGGTAAATATGTATATATATATATATATCAGTCACTTCTATCTTTTTATATATATATATATATATATATATATTAATGAATGGATACAAAGACAAACAAAGAGAAATACAGATACAAAAAAAAGCATTGATAAAATGATGCAGAAGCATAAATAGATAGATATGAAGAGATTGAGATAGAGAGATTGGGATAAATAAATCAAAAGATAGATTTATAAAGAGAAAGAAACAAAGCGCGCACGCGCGCACGTGTGTGTGTGTGTATACTTTGGACGCGAAGTTTCTGCTCAGTTAACCAAAAGAATAATTGACCAGTTTTCAATGAAGTGCAAATAATTGCTTTCGCTGTAAAATTATCTTCTCTAAAAGAAACTATTAATTTAGTGCATATCATTTATATATCTAATTAAATAAATAACAATATGATCAGTTACAAAGACAACCAATAATCTATTCTTTCCTGTGCCTTGTTTACCTTCGAAATTCACTTTGTGAAACATTTTAATTTCCCACCCAGTTTTATTGTAGATGTACATTAGTCACATGACCGTTACCTGATGAGAATAGAAATAAAACTAAATGAAAACCCTAGTACACCAAGCATCTTGGCCCACCGACCATGGTCTCTATTTTCACCCATTTTTATTTTAGATGTACGTTAGTCACATGACTCATAGCTGATGAGAATAAAAATGAAACCTAGATTAAAACTCTTCGTACCCTGACATCGTACTCTCCGGGCAAATCTACCCTGTACTCTATAGCTGAAAATGTTACGGGTTCCATCCCATATTACAATATTTTATTGGTCACACACACACACACACACACACATATATATATATATATATATATAATGGCATAGTGGGTCTGAAACCTCAAATATTAACATTATGTTCTCATAAGGTTTGTGCACGTGACACATGTACACACAAATAAAAATTATTATTCACTGATTTTTGTGTCCGAAATACGTGGGAATTCTTTGAAAAAATTCTTAGACTAATTAGGTGGTAAGTGACAAAACAGAAATGTGTAGCATACCTACATTTAAAAATCGATTCACATTTTTTAAAATTCAATCATTTATTCTATTCGGCATATTGCAGAATATGAAAAACGAAATTTCCCTACACATAACGTAGAATCATCATAAATTCGTTTATATGAAGGGGATTTTTTCACAATATCTCATTTAATTATTGGATATTTGCCGGTTTCATCTTTTATTTACATACATATTTTGATAATTTCTACTGTTAACGTATGTTTTTATTGGTGAAACTTAAGTTGTGCTTCTACATTCTATTTTTCCAATTCAGTTCCGTAATATACAGAAGTTGGACAAAATAATGTAAACACCAAGAAATTTCAAATTTATTTTATTATGTGTAGGACCACCTTTGGCAAAGATTACAGTTTGAATTCGGCAAGTTATGGAGTCATACAAAGTTTGAATGATTTCCTGAGGAAATTCTTCTGCCAAAACAATCACAAGTTCTTTCAGTGAAGATGGTGGAGGATATAGACTCCTTGTTTTTCTGAAATGCATAATAAATTTTCAATAATATTGAGTTCTGGGGACTGTGGTGGCCAGATAAGATGCTCTACTTCACTAGAATGTTCTTCGTGCCACTCAGATTCAATTTTAGCTCTGTGAATTGGTGCATTACCATCCTAAAGATTGCATTTCCCAACGGAAACTGTTCCGCGACCATTGGATGAATTTGTTCTGATAAAATTCTCAAATAGTCTTGACTTTTGATCCTACCGGCAGATTTCCAACATATAACCCAACCCCAGATCATCATAAAGCATCCTCCATGTTTAACAGTTGGAAGAAGACAGTCTGGATCAAATGTTTCTTTAGGCTGTCTCAACACGTATACTCGACCAGATGTTGGAAATAAGGAAAAGGATGACTCGTCCGAGAAAATAGCACTCTTCCATTTTTCTAGAGACCAGTTCAGTAGATTTCTACTCCACTCTTATCGCTTGGTAATATTGGTTTGTGAAAGTTGTGGTTTTCTGATTGCAGCCCTCCCGTGAAATCCGGCTTTGTGCAACTCCCTTACAGTTTCTGAGAAATCTGGTTTTTCGAGATGGTCTTTAAGCTCTGCTGTAATTTCCGGAGCTATATTCTTGTGGTCCTTCCTAATAATCTGCGTTAGAGTCCGATGGTCCTTATCAGACAGCTTTCGGTTTCTTCCTGAGTTTTATTTTAGTGAGGAAATATTTTCTTCTTTCTCAAATGCTGTTTTGAGACAGTACTCCTTGCTACACAATTCAGCAGTTTTTGTTACACTTGCGTCTGCCATTTAGGCAACAACAATTTGACCGCTTTTAACGTCCGATAGATCTGCCATTTAAATGAATTTTGATTAATTTCTTCTGATGATATCTGTACAAAAAGGGAACAATTTTAGTAAAATAAGACGAGAAAAGTTAATAATAAATAAAAAAAACACAAAGATAACGAACATTTATAGGAGTTTCAAAATTATGTTACAAAGGTTCTAGGAGGTTCCATTATTTTGTCCAACCCCTATATATATATATATATATATATATATATATATATTATAACAGTGTTGGTTATCACTATCTCGCTTCGTGGGTTTGTAGCAGACCAAATGCGATATAATTTGGAGAGTGGTAGAGCTATTATATAATAATAATAAGTAAATATATATATTAGTTTTTATATATATTTCATGGCACGGAAGCTTGTCTGCGACAACAGGTTTCATGACTTCTTATAAAAGATAATCAAAAATTTTTTTACTCCGTCAATCAGTTGCGACTTTTGCTACACATCGTGCCTCATATATAGAGGAGACAACCTCAAATTTGCCGCGCTGCGCATGTATCTTCACACACACACACACACACACACACACACACACACACACACACACACACACACACAGACACAGACACACACACACACATACACACACACACATACACACACTAAATATCACCTCTACGTCCACACACAATAATACGCAAATATATCCTCCACAAACACACACATAAACACATACTCATACATGCACGCATAAAGAGTTGTACACAATTCTAAGGTTCTTTTGACTGCATTTTAAAAATTCTTTTTCGATATCTTCAATATTTTTCGTTCTCTGCCTGATGATTGTCATTTATAAGACATCATGAAACCTGTGGTCGCAGACAAGCTTTCATGCTATTAAATATATATAAAAACTAACATATATTTACTTGATGCCGCCCGCTTATCACTCAGTATTATAAGGTAGGGATCAAGGGTAAAGTGGAGCAATCCTGGGAATGGATTTTTTGAAAAACCTCCCCTACACCTCGGTGTAGTAGCTATTGAAAAGGGAGCCTTCGGGTCACCCTCGACTAAGGTCGCCAACTTTACTTTTAGTTTATATATATATATATATATATATATATATATATACAAACAAGACTTATTGAATATAACGGACATAACGGACAAGGAATGTTATATTCATTTTTAATTCAACGTGTTTGTTTTAATACAAATGAACTTATTAAGGATTAAGGGAATGTAAAACTCTCCATAATTCTTTCCTGCGTGTTCAAGTATTTTCGAACATTCCACGAGCATTACCAAGAATCGTTTCTCCCCACCCCCTCACTGTTAGTTGAATTTTGCCTCCCACATTCATTTCGAAGTTATGATGAAACAAACAGTTAAAAAAATCCTAATTATGGTAAAATGATTTCCAAAGTTATTATTATCAAAAAATCATTTTCGATGAATCTTTATTATCAAGTTGTTACAATGCATTTGTATTAATCGGCTGACATAAAATTTTTCATGTATTGGTGATTTATTTCAGTAACAATGTTTGAATTTAGAATTTTCTAATATCAAAATCCATGATTAAAACTGAAGTTATTATCTTGATAAAGTTAAATATTGTTTAGGAGAAATTCGCAACGTAGAAAGAAAATACATCATTCGATGTAGCTAAGTGAATTTAGATAAAGTGCTTGAAGCATCACTGTTCTTTTGAAGGCCGATCAAAAGGTAGAACCTGTTTTATTAGTGGGAAAAGATTCCTAGTTTATCTGAAACAAAATTGAAATAAAGGGTATCTATTGAACCTGAAATTAGAAAACGCATTTCTCATGCACACTTTCATGGTATTATAAACCATGGTTGTTGCAATGGTATATATTTTTAGAAACCTACACTTTGGTGCAAAAAGATAAGGCCACAATGAGAAAATGCAGAAATTTGAATTGTTTAATTTTTTATTTCAAAAAATCATATTTTTGTTCTTAAATTTTGCAAATAGATTTATCTATTAATTTTTTTGGAAAAATTAATTCATTGGCTTATTTTACGATTAAATAATAAAATAAGCATGTTGCAAAAAGATAAGGCCAAAATAAAATTGTAAATACCTTGATTTAATACTTTGTTTTTCCTCCTTTCGCTGTAATCACTTATATGCAACGATTTTTCATCAACCCTATCAGACTTTTGACAGTTTGATCACCTATTTCGGACCATGATTTCATAATTGCACCAGTCAAGGACATCTTTGAATCATATTGTTTACCCTGACCGTAAACTTGTCGGGCAACTATACCCCAGAGGTTTTCGATGGTGTTAAGATCTGGACTTAATGCTGGCCAGTCCATTAGCAGAACATTTTTGTCACTAAAAAACACTTTTGAATGCCTTGACACATGAATTGGGACATTGTCTTGTTGGAAAATATCCCGATTTCCTGAAATACGAAAGAAATTTTCCAAAAAATGTTCGATGAGCATGTCAGTATATCGTTTTGAGTCCATGTTACCGCTTACAAGAACTAATTTGAATATTCCATTAGAACAAAAGGATCCCCATGTCATTATAGAGCCACCTTCACTTTGGCGTTTTTTTTTAAATCTTTTTTTCTTACCTTAGGTCATGCTCATAGCAATGGAACCCATTGGGACCATCTAAATTCCATTTTTTCTCGTCTGTAAACACAACATCACTCCATTTTTCCCCGAACGAGACGTACTTTTTGGTCCAACTAAATCTTGCCTTTATGTGATGTTCCTTCCATGAAGGAGCTTTTTGTCTCTTTTAATATTCAACATTAGGGCAATTTTTTAATGTTTTCCATATGGTCCAACGTGAAACATTAATGTCACGAGGAAGTTGAATTTCAGAAACGGATTTTCCGGATTTTCTAACATCTCTGATAATGGTCTGTTTATTCCTTGGATTGAGTTTTTCTGGCCTACCTGGAATTTTTGGGGGTGTTTTGTTCTTATTTTTTATGTAATTATTCATTTCACACCTTGATCTGTTGATTTTCTTGGCGATTTCTCGTTGAGAATGCCCATCATTTTCAGAAGCATCGATCATTCATTTCTTGTGATCTGTAAGAGAATTTCCACGTCCCATGATTTATTTTTAATTTCTATTGCTGATTTTTATGTAAAAATTAATCTTAATATAAAAATCTACGAGTTAATTTGTTTTATTTAATAAATTCATAGGTGGCCTTATCTTTTTGCAACATGCTAATTTTAATATTTTCTGAAATAATAATCAAAGAAAAAAAATTTTGAAAAAATGTTTAAATTTTATTACTAAATACATTTATAAAAATATGAATTTCTGAAAGGAAAAAATGATTAATCCAAATTTCTACGTTTTTTTTCGTGGTGGCCTTTTCTTTTTGTACCAAAGTGTTATTGGCATCCCACGAAAAAACAAAAAACAAAACAAAACAAAAACAAAAACAAAAAACAAAAAAGTAATTGAGAAAACACAAATACTAATGTAATTATGTGTAATAAACTTATTATCTACAATTGCTTATGTTCATACAATTACACAAACAGTATATTTTCATACAAAACTAAGTTCTGGCAATAATAAGAGGATTGTTTCATTATTTGTTATATTTATATTAAATCTTATTTTGATTTCAAGATAATATATGACGCGATGGAAACATTCTAAGTAACTGTGTAGTGTTTATAAATGCCAAAATAAATCAATACTCTGAGATTAAACCAATTATTGATGACTTTGATTTTAAAGGTTTGTGTTATCAAATATCAATATATTAACTATGTAAATTGTTTTGATAATCGTTTTACACAGACGATTTCAAAAGTATTAAGTGTCATTATAAAATGACAAAAAGTATCTCTGTCTGTTCATACCTATCTATCTATCTATCTATCTATCTATCTGCAATTGGGTAACTCCTTAACTTTTATAATGAGTGACATTTTTCTTCCAGTTTTCTTTTCTCTCTTTTCTTTTTGGCGACAACTTTCTATGTGCCAAATATTTAAAAAATGAAAGAAATGCCTTTCCTATAGTTTGATTATCTTTGTCTTCCCTGTGGTATATATATATATATATATATATATATATATATATATATATATATATATATATATATATATAGGTGGCCTTATCTTTTTGCAACATGCTAATTTTAATATTTTCTGAAATAATAATCAAAGAAACAATTAAAAAAAAATCTTTTATAGATAATCTTATTACTAAATACATTTAGAAAAATATGAATTTCGGAAAGAAAAAAAGTGGATCAATTATATATATATATATATATATATATATATATATATATATATATATATATATATATAAGTAAAAAGTAAAAGTAAAGTTGGCGACCATAGTCGAGGGTAACCCGAAGGCTCCCTTTTCGATAGCTACTACACCAAAGTGTAGGGGAGGGCGCTACTCCTTCCCTGGATTGCTCTACTTTACCCTTGATCCGTACCTTATAATGCTGAGTATTAAGCAAGGAGGCATCAAGTACCATTTTTTGAGTCTTTCGTATGACTCGACCTGGGATTGAACCCAGGTCTCCCGGGCCATTGGCGAACACTCTAACCCCTAGGACAATGTCCGGTATATATATATATATTATATTAAATAAAAACTAAAAGGAATTAAGATCTCATCTTCTTATTTTCGTCTCATTACTGATAGTTTCATGAAATAGGAAACACAGTCGTCAGATGAAACTTTTAGTTTTTATACTACTCTGCTGGCTAGCATTTGAGTATTTTGATTTATCAAACGATTTTCAAACAACTAGTTGAACTCATCGCTTTATGATACTATATATATATATATATATATATATATATATATATATATATATATAGCATCATCAGTGGCGTGTCAGAGTATTACTAATGGTCTTTAAAAAGAGTTAACCAACGCATTATTTGTGAAGAGAAAAATCGTTGTTTTAGTGCTTGACTGAATTTGCGTGATAACAAAATCAATATCCAGACAATTTAAGGCAATGACAAAAATAATTAATTAATAACTTTTATTGAGTTTACGGGGGCGTCAATAATATCATTTCCAAGAAATTGAGCATGCCAGAATAAAATGTACCCCGCCCTCGATCAGGTAACAAACTGTCAGTTAACATAAGAAAAGTGTTCTGAGCAGTAACAACAACAATAACAATAACAACAACAGCAGCAGCAGAACAATTTAATCAACTGTTTATCTGCATTACTATGTGGGACGTATAAACGTATAAATTGTAAACATCTGAGAAATTAACCTGTTCTATCTATCTATCTATCTATCTTCATCATCACCAGCCCGTGTTCTTGGTTGTCTTTAAAAAGGATTCACCCAACATAATTAGTAAAGAGAAAAGTCGTTGCTTTAACTCGTGATAAAGCTACCGTGAAAACAAAATCAATATTCAGACAATTGAAGCCAACGACAAAAAATAACAAATAACTGTTATAGTGTTTATGAAGGCGTCAATAATATCAGTTTCGAGAAATGGAGCAAACGTAAAAAAAACCCTCTTGTCCCAGAAATGGTAATAAAGTGTCAGTTAAAATAACATAGGTGTTTGAAAAAGAACAACACCGGAAAAATAAACTGACAACCAAGTTGTACGTTCAAACTGCATACATCCCAGAAACTGATTTATCTGATACTCCAATCATTTTCTCTTTCTTTATGTCATTCAGTATTTTCAATCTATCAAGCAGCGATGATCGGCACTGGTCAACAAAAAAAGTTATTAAGTCTTAAAATTACTGAGTAAAATTTAAAATATATTTGAAAAAAAAAATCATTGATTAAAATCTATCTATTTCCCAATTAGTCAAGAGTACAAAAACTCTTACACTCCTGCTCATTGGAAGATATAGATGTGAAACAATGACGAATCTATAACGAGATATCCTCTATGTATGAGACAGCGGAATGAGACCAATCTACCACTCTGGATTACATAAAGGCTTCAATTTAAAATTCCATTGTCAGTCACATAAAGAACGCTGGAGGGTGTAAAGATCCAAACGCTATGATTATAGCACCAAGATAAAGACACTTGTCCAATTTATAAAACTTACTAAATTTACAGAGGAAAATACTGTGACATCTTGATGAATCAGTTTCAATGGAAGGTTGTAGGCGCTGAAAGTCGAAACCAACGCAAATGAAGACAATGTTTCTCAATTTAAATTCATGTCATTTTGTTACAAACAACTTCAGGCTTTACGTTACATTTCTAACTTACAGCTACAGCGTTCATCGTTCCGCTCTTCACTTCAGATTTTTGTGTTGACATGGCCTGTCGTCTGGTTCGTTCGCCCTCCCCTGTCGTTTTTCCCGTGTCTCTTCTGTGTTGTGCTGAAGAACAACTCAGACACATGTTCATGTGCTTATATTACTTTTATTTCTTGGCGACTTCCCTTTCACAGTACCCGTCCGACTAAACGGTGAGTCGACGATCAGAGCAGAGGTAGGATTCATAATGTCTTTGTTGGCGATTTTTCAATGAATGAAGTAATTTTATTTCTAAACTTTTTGGGTCATTTGATCTCGTGACTTTCGCGACCACAGAAAGATATGTTCTCAAATAACCTCAGAGTCGTCACACTTACAACTAGATGACATAAGTTGACGGTTTGAATTTCTTCAAACTATCTACACAACATAGCTATAATAGATTAAGTCAATCTATTATTTGATAATTTAATTTAGTTTGTTCTACATCCACTCATCATCATCATCAAGTCGCACTGATAGTATGGAATTCCCTGACTCACTTTTGCCATCCATTCCAATCATCCATCACTGCTAGGAGTTCTTCTAGATTGCATCATATGTCCGTACAGAGCTAGTGTCTGTTAGTCTTTGCTATTCGGTCAATACTGACGCGTCCATATATCGGAGTTTACAAGAGAACGTCGTTTTTGAGTTCGTCTTTACTTTTCCAGCAGTGATCCATATGTCTTGTTTGTCTTACCTGGATGGTTTGTAAGATGAGAGGCTCTAAAGTAGCTGTTTTATGGGATACTACTTCCAAGATTTGTTCAAAACTGCGTATAGCAAGCATTCTTGTGTTGTTCCCTTCTAGCTTTTTCTCTAAAGGTGTTATTAGTGTCCATGTGGTGCATCCATATAATAGTATGGACACCGATACAGTTTGGGAGAAATCCCGTTTCATTTTATCAGAGAAATAAGATTTCCATATGATCGATAAGCTGTCAATAGCATTCTACGTCTTTGCTAGACTTCTGTTAACATCACTTTCACGAGCTGAGATATTGCAGGTGAGGTACGTAAATTTGTCAACTAATTTTAGAGGAGATATCTCCTTTTTACCAGAAATACATGTACTCCATTTTATTTGTATTAACATAGGGGTCAATGCCTCTTTTTGCTTGTTTTTCCTCGTCAGGTGTATTTGTGAGAAGTGCTAGGTCATCTGCATCTGTCATAGTTTTGGTGGGATATTTTCTGCTTCTTGAATTTTTCTACGTGAAACTATTTTATTTTACTTTACGTATGGGTGTTAGAAGTACGTAGTCTAGGCAGAGTATAAACAAATATGGTGGTAATGTATCTCTTTGTAAGACTCTTGTAACAACTTTGAAGAAGTCAGTGTCTCCATCAGTTAAGCTTTCGTGTTTTTGTAAAGTAGTATTAGAGCTGTAACAGTTTCTTTGGGAAGACCATATGCAAGCAGTATTTGCTTTATATTTCCTCTGTGTTTGAAATCAAATGCTTTAGAGAAATCGAAGAGCAGTAGTGTTGCCTTGAGATATTTTGCTCGTACTCTTTCCATGATCCACGGAATTGTCTGTAAGTTCCAGGAGCGATTCCTTCGAAAGACATTTTAATTTTTTAAAATAATTTTCTCGGTTTCGGGTTGGATACGATATAAGCCTATAGCAGAAATATTTTTGATTCTGTAGTTCTTTGTGATTCCGAGTTCGTCTTTCTTAGGGAAGGGGAGGGGATGCAACCTTTCATTCATTTCTCTATTGAGGTTTATCAATTGATTGCGTGCATAAATGGAGAAGTATATCGTCAAATTCTGTTGCCTTTCAAACTTAAGAGGTTTGCATCTTTCCTGATTTTTTTTTCAATATTGTGTCAAGTTATTCCTCCATAAATTGTCAGAGTTTTATCTTTGGCCACAAATAAATTTTTGATTGGTTTTCAGTAATCTCAGGAGAGTTTACAGTCAGATTCTTGAATTGTTCTTTCTACGTCTGAAGTCTTTTTTCTTAGCTGGCAATTTTTACTTTTGCTCTCGAGCTACTTTCCCTTCCACTCACTCTATTTACTGTCTGCTATGATATATACCGGCCCATTGGCCAAGTGGGTAGAGTGTTCGCCAATGACCCGGGAGACAGAGGTCGAGTCATACCAAACATTCAAAAAATAGTGCTTGCTTAACAGTCAGCATTATAAGGTAGGGATCAAGGGTAAAATGGAGTAATCCAGGGAAAGGAAGAAGCCCTCCCTTACACCTCAGTGTAGCAGCTAAGGAAAAGGGAACTTTTATGTTATCCTCGACTATGGTCGGAAACTTTACTTCGGTAGAAGGTACACAATCAAAAATATTATATATTTGTGATTGTCTATCTTCTACCGAATTTCTAATTTTATTGATATTGCTTAGATTTTATCCCAATTGTTCTTTTACGTTTGCGTTAGTTAATTCTCTCTGGGGTTTGACATTCGTTCGGTTCCTTTTTTTAAATGAGGATGCTTTTTTAAAAGTTATTGTATTTCTTTCAAACTACTAGTGATTCCAATAGGACTCTACATTTTGCTTTTGGTTTGATTGGTATTCACTCTATAGCTATTTCCATGTGAGTTGTTGCCAAGTTTTCATATTCGTCATTCGGAGAATACATTTCAGGTGTCTCCTAAAGAGTATCAATTTTTTCCATAATATTTATATAAATTTACGGTAATTGGTAAGTGAGGACCAGCTGTAACTTGTGGTTTTGACTATTTGCTTTTTATTTCTGCATTGACTCAGGTGGATCTTAGCAAAGACAATTCTATGATTGGAAAAAACTCCTTCAAAAAAGGAGTATGCCACACTATTTATCCACTTCTTGCTTATGAATATATAAATTTGCTTTAGCATTATTTGGGTAGATGTAAGTCTATCGTTTTCCTTTCCTTTTTTGGAATTTAGTGTTTTGGCATGTAAGACTGTTCTCGAGAGAAAAATCAGCAATATATTCGTCATTTCTATTTGGTAAGTTATGTAAGAAAATTGATCATTTCAATCTTTGCCTATTTGAGCATTCATATCTCCACTAATGAGCTGAACGTTGTGTTTAGGAATGCGTCGAGAAAGGGAATATAGTCTACCAGAGAAGGTTGTGATATCCGATTAATCACTGGCATAATTAGAACTTTAGCATTAGTTTAACACTGTAGTAGAGGTTCTTTATAATGTAGACGGGGGATTAGGTACATAGTTACTTATTTAGAGGACGGAGATGAATATTCTTCCAAATATGACATATTTTTCTTGTTTAACAATTTTTTTGAGAAGAAATCTTTCTAAAGTTGTTTTCCTCTTTAAAATTATTATTTCTTCTTCTTCTTCTTCTTCTTCTTCTTCTTCTTCTTCTTCTTCTTCTTCTTCTTCTTCTTCTTCTTCTTCTTCTTCTTCTTCTTATTATTATTATTATTATTATTATTATTATTATTATTATTATTATTATTATTATTATTCCTCTAGAGTTTTTCACATCAGTATTAGCTGATGGTTTTTCACTGGAGTTTGAGTGACAGCAAGTCTCCTCAAGTCTCCAGGACTCGTCTCAGTATTCTGGCCGTAATCAGCAATGCTGTCGTTTGGATAGTCTCCACCCGTCCACTAACTTCCAAGTCCTCCAGGCACTTTAATAATTCTTTAGTTACTGTGCCTAACGCACCAATCACAATTGGCACAATCGTTACTTTCATGTTCCACAGTTTCTTCAATTCTCTAGCAAGGTCGAATTATTTATCTTTCTTTTCACTTCCCTTCAGATTTATTCTATGGTCCGCCGGGACAGCAAAGTCAACAATTTTGCAGATTCTCT
The DNA here is from genome assembly GCA_963585895.1 of Sepioteuthis lessoniana. Lineage (NCBI taxonomy): Eukaryota > Metazoa > Mollusca > Cephalopoda > Myopsida > Loliginidae > Sepioteuthis > Sepioteuthis lessoniana. The sequence goes on from OY757942.1 coordinate 25,070,212, forward strand.
TTCTTTTGTTGATTATTATGAGGTCTGGTCTTCTGGCCGGGATTAGGTGATCCGTTTGTATGTTAAAGTCCCATAGGAGTTTATGCGAGTCATTTTCTAGGACAGGCGCCGGGTTGTGCATATACCATTTGTTTGTATGGTCGAATTGAAATTTCTTGCACATTTCCCAGTGGATTACCTTGCCGACCCAGTCATGTCTCACCTTGTACTCCTTCTGTGCTAATTTGCTGCATTCGCTTATAATGTGATTGATCGTTTCGTCTCTGTCACCGCATAGCCTACATTTACTGTTTTGTTGCGTCTTATCTATTTTCGCTTTGATATGATTGGTTCTTATGGCGTTGTCCTGTGCTGCTATTAGGAGGGATTCCGTTTCTCTCTTAAGGTTTCCTTTTCTTTGCCAGGTCCAGGTTTTCTGGTGCGAGATGTTATTTATTAGACGCTTAAAGCGGCCATAGAGTTGTTTTCCTTCCCATTTTTGTTTCCTAGTTGTTGTCATTCGTTCGTTTATCGTGTTGTCCGTATCGACTCTAATGGTTGTGATTAGTCCTCGTTCGTGTTTTTCTATGTAGTCTTCGAGCCGTTGTATGGATGCGTCAACGGTGTCTTTGATGCTGGCAAGTCCTCTTCCTCCCTCTTTTCTAGATACATATAGTCTGTCAACGTCGTCTCTGGGGTGTAATGCCTTATGCATGGTCATTAGTTTTCTTGTCCTTTGGTCCATTTGTTTAAGTTCGTCTCTGGTCCACTTGAGAAAGGGTCCCGAGTATCTGACCAGTGGCACAACCCAAGTATTTATTCCTTTGATGAGGTTTCTGCTGGAGAGTTTTGTCTCGAGTAGTTTCCTAGTTCTCCTGAGATATTCTTTTCGGATCATGTCTTTCATTTGTACTTGTTTGATCGTGTCAGCCTCCAAGATGCCCAAGTATTTGTAGGTTTCATTTTCTTCCAGCGTCCTAATTCTGTCGTGATTTGGTAGTTCCATTCCGTCAGTCATATGTCGTTTTCCACTTTTCATGACGAGCATGGCACATTTTTCTATGCCAAATTCCATTCCTATGTCCTGACTGTATATTCTAACTGCGTGTATGAGAGTTTCCAGTTCTCTTTCATTTTTTGTAAATAATTTAATGTCATCCATGTACATTAGGTGGTTGATCTTCTCTTGCGATCTGCTGAGTTTGTATCCGGCAGTGCATTTTCTGAGTATGTGGTTCAGTGGCATCATGGCTATTATGAATAGTAAGGGCAAAAGTGCATCTCCTTGGAAGATGCCTCTTTGGATCTTTGTTTCAGCTATGCTTCTTCCTCCTGCTGTCAGTTCCACTCTCCAGGTCTTCATGGTCTGTTCGATGAAGTTTATGACTTCATGTGATATTTTGTACATTTTGAGACAGTGTAATATCCAGTTTTGTGGGGGCATATCATATGCCTTCTTGTGGTCAATCCAGACCATAGCTAGATTTTTCCGTCTTGTCTTCCTCTCATTTAGTATGTGTTGATCTATGAAGAGTAATTTTGCTGTGCCTCTGGATACTTTGCGACATCCTTTCTGTTCGTCCGGGAACAATCCGCGGCCTGTTAACGAATAGTAGATTTTTTCCCTTATTTGTGCTGTTAGTATTTTCCACATCATTGGTAGGCAGGTTATAGGTCTGTAATTGTTTGGGGCAGTTCCTTTACTAGGGTCCTTTTGGATTAATGTAGTCTTTCCTTTGGTCATCCATTCAGGTACGTGCGCGTCTTGTAAGCATCTGTTCATCTCTAGTGCCAGTCTGTCGTGAATGGAGGTGAATTTCTTGAACCAGAAGCCATGTATTCCATCATGGCCTGGCGCTTTCCAGTTTGATATTCTTTTTAGTGTTGTTTTGAGTAGGTCGACGTGTATTTCGATTTTGGGGCCTTCTTCAAGTCCGTCTAGCTCTCTTGTAATGTTGTTTATCCATTCAGCATTTTCGTTATATTTCTTTGGTTCCCATATTTCAGCCCAAAATCGCTCGCTTTCTTTTGCATCCGGTTGTTGGTATGTTTTCGTGTCATTCCCTCCCAATTGTTGATAGAATTTCCTTTCGTTGTTTTGGAAAGTCCTATTTTGTCTCTACTGTTTTACCCTTTGTCGATATCTCTTTAATCTTCCTTCTTTGGCCAGTACTTTCTGGCTTATTTCCTCAAGTTGTACTGTTATTTTTCCCCATGTGGCCTGTTCCTTCTCCCCCCGCTTATTTCAGCGCCTCTCTTCATCATTCGGGCTTGTTTTCGTAGTTTTTTTATTTGCGATTCCAGTCTAAATTCCCATCCCGGTTTTTTGCTGTTTCTTCGTGCTTTTTGAGGGGATCCCAATATTCTCATAAACTAATTTCGCTCCTGCATAAATTAATTCATTTAACTCGGTTATATTATTCGTTGGTATGTAAGGTTGTATGTGATTTATTTTATTCGTTTCTATTTTAAGTGTTTTCCATTCTATGTTTCTTAATGAGGGTAGAATAGTCTTTTCACTATTAATAATTCTCTTTACATTTTCTAGATTTACCTTTTGTTCTTGCGATAGTGTTTCTTCCTGGTTGTTTGATAGTGTATCGTTTGGGAGTGTGGTGTTTTCATTTGCCGAGGCTTGCGGTTCTTTTTCGTTGGATTGTTTTTGTTCGACACCACTTGATGTGTCTGGTACTGTATTATAGTTTTGTTTCAGTGTTTTTTGATGGATTTCTTGTAATTCTAGGTCAGAAAACCAACCCTTCTTCGTTATTGTCCTAACCTGATCCGCTAACCTTTGGCTAGTTGTCTGAAATGTGGAACATTCTTGCCAGATCTCAAACATCCTTTTCCTGTAGCCTCTTTGTGAGGGGTTGCTCCTGAAATAGCATTCTAGCACAAGTTTATTTTCTTCCCTAGTCCATGTTCTACGTTTAGGTCTCTGTTCGTTGTGGTTTGTTTCGTCGTCGTTTACGTACCTGAAAAATGAACAGCCAAAATTCGTAGGATGACGACCGGGTCTCCCATGTTGGCTGTCAGGAGAGCACCTGCCGATCATGACACCCAGGCCTGTTGCCTGGGTCCCACATTGTGTAATATTGTGATTTGACATTTTTAACATGGGTGGTATAATGTGGCTATACCTGGCCCATGAGTTGTTTATGATCTGCGCACCTGACATAGATGTGACCACGAACACCCAGAGACTGTTCATAAGAAGCGGGTCAAAAAAAAAAATATATATATAAAAATAAATAAATAAATAAAATAAAATAGAAAAATAAAAATATATAAATAAATTAAATTATAAATAAAATAAAATAAAATAAATAAATAAATAAAAAATTAAATAAAATTAAATAAAAAATAAAATAAAATTAATTAAAAAAAATAAATAAAAAAAATAAAAAATATATATATATATAATAAAGTAAATAAAGGGCAGAGGAAAATTCTATAAGAAAATCTGGATGAATATTTTGTTCTTAGATTTTTCAACTAGGAAAATATATTATTATTATTATTATTATTATTATTATTTACTCCCAGAGAGTTTTTCACATCAGTTTTAGCTGATGGTTTTTCACTGGAATTTGAGTGACAGTAAGTCTACTCAAGTCTCCTGGACTCTGCTCAGTATGCTGGGCGTTCTCAATAATGTTTTGGTTTGAATAGTCTCCACTCGTCCTCCTACCTCCTAATCCTCCACAATTGGTATAATTGTCGCTTTGATGTTGCACAGTTTTTTCAATTCCCTAGCAAGTTCCTTCTTTTCACTTTCTTTCAATTTTACTCAGTGGTTAGCCGGGACAGTAAGGTCTACAACGAGATATTGCTTATTAGTCGTTTAAAAAAATAGAGTTATTTTTCTTACCATTTTTATTTTCTAATTATAGTCATTCTGTTGGTCTTCGTGTTGTCAGTATCATTTCTGGTAGCTGTAATCACTCCCCTTTCCTGTTTTTCTGTGTAGTCCTTGAGTGCTTGTACTGATGCGTCAACGCTGTCTTCAATGCTTCTCTTCCTCCCCACTTTCTTGATGTATATAGTCTGTCAACATCATCTGTGGGATGTAATGTTTTATGCATGATCATTAATTTTCTTGTTCTTTGGTCCATTTGCTTAAGTTCTTCTCTGGTCCACTTTAAGAATGGTCCTGAATATCTTACGAGGTGTACAGACCAGTTATCTATTCCTTTCATAAGGTTTCTGCTTCATAGTTTTGTCTCGAGTAGCTTTCTGGTTCTCCTGAGATATTCTTTCTTTATTTTGTTTTTCATCTCCACTTGTTTGATGGTGTCAACTTCCAAGATGCCCAAGTATTTGTACTTTTCCTTTCCTCCTGGCGTTCTAATCTTGTCTTAATTTGGCTGTTCCATTCGGTCTGTCAGGTGTCGCTTGCCGCTTTTCCTTACTAGCATGGCAGATTTTTCAATGCCAAATCCCATTCCTATGCCCTGACTTTATATTCTCACCATGTGTTTTAGAGTTTAAGTGGCATAATCACAATTATGAATAGTAACGGTGATAGCTAACCTTCTCCCTCATGCTGTCAATTCCACTTTCCAGATTTTCATGGTTTACCGATAAAGTTTATGACTTCATCTGATATTTTGTAATTTTGAGGAAATTTATTATCCAGCATTGTGGGACTATATCATATGCCATTTTGTAACTCCCCTCTGCCTCCGAATCTTTTGCGGAATCATTTCTGTTCCTCTGAGAACAATCCGCAGCTTGTAAGTGAGTAATAAATCTCTTCCCTTATTTGTGTTGTTAATATTTTCCACATCATCGTTACGTAGGTTTTGGGTCTGTAGTTGCTTGGGACTGTTCCCTTGAAGGGGTCCTTCTGAATCAATGTGGTCTTTCCTTTGGTCATCCACTCGGGTACGTGTGCTCCATGTAGGCATCTGTACATATCGAATGCTAGTCTGTCGTGAAAGGAGGTGAATTTCTTGAACTAGAATCTATGTGTTCCATCATGGTCGGGCGTAAATCGATGTATATTTCCGCTTTTGGACCTTCTTCGAGTCCTTCTAATTCTTTTGCCACGTTGCTTATCCATCCGGAATTTTTGTTATGTTCATTTGGTTATCATATTTTGGTCCAAAATTGTTCGGTTTCTCTTGCATCCGGTTGTTGGTATGTTTTCATATCATCTCCCCCGACTTGTTCTGTTTTGTCTGTATTGTCTGTATTTGCCGACATCTCTTTAATCTTTCTTCTTTCGCCAGTACTTTCTGGTTTATTTCCTCATTATCATTTTTTTGTGTTGCCTTTACCTTTTTGTCCCTACATGTTTTAACCTTTTTTCTTTGTTTTATCATTTTGGCCTGTTTTCGTATATTTTCATATGCGTTTCCAGTCGAATTTTTCATCCAGGTTTTAATTTTTTCTTTGTGCTTTTTGAGGGGATCCCAATTTCCTCACAAACTAATTTCGCTTCCACATAGATTTGTTCATTTACTTCGATTATATTTTTTGTCGATATATATGTTAGTACTTGATTTATTTTTACCGTTTCCGGCTTGACTTTTCTCCATTCTATGTTTCTTAGTGATGGTAAGGTAGTTTTTATTCCATTCATAATTCTCTTTAAAATTTCTAAATTTATTTTTTTGTTCTAGTGTAAGTATTTTTTGTGTGTCGTTTGGTTGTGTGGTGTTTTTATTTTCAGAAGTTGGCGGTTCATTTCGGTTAGACCGTTCTTGTTTGTCAATAGCTGGAGAGTCTGTTATTGTATTAGGGTCTTGTTCATTATTTGTTTTCTAGTGTATTTCTCGTATTTCAAGGTCAGAAAACCAACCTTTCTTTATCACTGTCCTAACTTGGTCAGCAAGTCTTATTATTTCTCTACTGGCAAGTGTTTCACACCAGTTTTAAGTGATAGACACCTCACTGGAATTTGAGTGACAGCAATTTTCCTCAAGTCACCAGGGATCTTCTGAATGATCTAGCCGATTTTAACAATGCTGTGGTCTGGATGGTTTCGATTCTAACTCTAATCTCCAGTTCCCCACTGTCTTTTCCAGGACGTTGGGAATTGTTCCACGGAATCACTTTTATCTTCCGCTTTTTTAAGCTCTTTGATAAGACCAAGTAATTATCTATCTTTTCCCTTTCTTTCATTTTCAAGCTATTGTCAGCCAGAACGCAAAATCTGCTTGATAGTTCTTTTATTCTTCTTATTAATTAAGACTAAGCCTGACTTTCTAGCCGAGATTTAGTGATTCACTTCTTTCTCAAAATCCCAGCTAATGGTATGCGCGTCATTTTCTAGGACAGATTCTGGTTTATGCATATACGATTTGTCCAAATTTTATTCTCTTGTCTTATTTCAAGTGGATGAAGAAGGTAGAATTGCCATAGAAATTTAAAGTTAAATAAATAAACCAAATAAATAAATTACTCTATTTAGTTAAACAACACAACTCCAAGATGCAAACTTATTCGCCTGCCACGAGGCGATGAAATTTAAGAAACCCATTGATGTAACTTGCAGTCGGGAGTGACAGAAATCAAGACAGTTTTGAATGTTCAAAGATAGCGCGATAAGCGAATCAGTGTAAACGCGTAGCCGAGGTGGTGGCACTTGTTAGTCTCGCGAAGCCATAGATCTGCAGCTCAATGTTGATGACGGCCTGGACAGTGTTTTATGGAAGAGATGTGGTTGTTATAGGGAAAGGTAAGGCACCGAAAAGTCTGGTACTAGTGTCGTTTGGTTTGTTTGTTTTACAGCATGTCAACCTTTCTTGTGCTGCTTAATGCCGAAGTCGGTTTAACAATCATGCTCTCCAGTTATGTACAGTATAAAAATTTATCATGTCAGTCCTTGTTGGGTTATTTCATGCCAAAGTTAATTTAGCAATTTTGGTCTTGAATTATATACAGTATAAAAATGCATCATTATCAATCGTTGTTGGGTTATTTCATGCAAAAGTTAGTTTAACAATAATAGTCACCAATTATATACGGTAAAAAATATATGATGTCAGCCGTTTTTGGTTTATTTCATGTCAAAATTAGTTTAACAATTATTGTCTCCAGTTATGTATGGTTCAAAATGTATCTTTACCATCATTTTAAATACCTAAACACATCGTACTTAGTTACAATGATAATGTTTTAAGAGAAAATGAAATGCTGTTATTCAAAATCCCTTTAAACATATATACACTTCAATGTTAGTTGGATGGGGCAGTCGTTGTTGCTAATGCGCTAGAATACGACATTTTTGTAAACGGGTTCAAATTCCAGTCGTGCTACTACGTTCATTTTTGGATTAATACCATTCGGAAAGTCACAAACCTCTTTATCTCCCCAAATTTTGGTTCAATGTCATCGCTGCTGTTCTTCGACAAGGATTGCTTTTGCATTAAATAAACCACACATGTTGATATATGTTAAAAGAACTAATAAAAAGAAACTAAGGTTGAAATATCAATGATTTAAGAGCCAATAAACATTATCTCAAACGTTGATCCCAAGAATTTGGACTCTAGCAGTTACTAACTCTCTGAGTCAAAGTCAATCTAGGAGTTATGGCAACAGTGACACCTCACTTCTCAGAACTCCATAACTGCAGCCTAACCCCTGGGTGTATTATAGCATCATGCCCAGGACAGAGGGCAAGAGTTGCCAAAATAAAGTTGAAGACAACATTGGGCTGACTTACAGACTCCAACTCTTTGTTTTAATTTCAAAGTTATCATTCTCACAAATTGGTTGACAACAAGAAGACCAGTCTGTTCTAGTTTGCCCTTAACATGGTATTATCATGTTAAAAATATTAAAGTAAAATAAAGAAACAAAGAAAGTTAACGGTTGTCTGTGGATTCACTGATAGTTTAGAGTCAGTTGCGTCTAGCTCTGGTTGTCATCATGACGCAAGTGTGGGCAATTTCCCAATGTAAAATTTGATTTTGAAATTTCATTAAATTCTTATAAATGTCAGTTATTGAATTACGTGCGATTGAACATGAACATAACAGCCAATGTACAAAGCAATCTTCGTAGAAAACTGATAAGATTAGTTTTGAATTTAATTTGGTCTCTGGGCGCATAAAAAAGAAAAAAAATGTAATGAAGTTAAACTTGAATTACCGATAGGTTGCAGTTAGTTTGTAAATGATTTTAGGAGATATTAGAATATAAAATTAGAATCTGCCGAGCAAAATATTTCAGTTGATTTGCCGTGTTGATGCGGCTTGTTACTACATGATCACAGAAAAAGCAAGCTTGAAATGATTTATCAATAAGCACTAACGTCTAGATTGGGTAATGGTTACCGGCGTAGAAAATGGAATCAGTGAGTCGTGTTCAAATTCTAATTGAAATCATTGGCGTTCTCTTTGCTCGAATTCACTTGGGAAATGCATGGATTTATTATTTTTTTTCTTCCAGCTACACTTAAAACTGTAGAGTAGACTTGACTCTCAAGCGGTGGTGGAGCAATCACTCGAGAAGGATTTAAAACTCTGTTCAATTGTTGGCTTCTAAAATCTCTTGGGACGACGTTGATATAAAACTGTATTGACCCTTATCATTCCTTTAGACAATATCGGTGAAGTGTAATGGGGGAATCTGTTGCGTAGGCAATGTTACTCTTTAATAATGTTTTGCTTGGAATTGTGTTCCGATTCAAACACAGATCTATGGTCACGTGAGACTAATGGATGGCACCATTAATTGGTATGGAAACATTTGCATTTGCTCAGCATAATTCTTCTTTTATATTAGCCGAAGTACACGTCCATGGCGGGTAAAGGAGGTCACTTTTGGATTTGATGATGTAAGTTGTTTCCTTCTGTGAAGTAAAAATACTATATATATATATATATATATATATATATGTATATTGACACAATGGCGAGATAGTTCGCCAATAGACCGGGAGACCGGGGCTCAATCTCAGGTCGAGTCATACCAAAGACTCCAAAAATGGTTCTTGATACCTCCTTGCTTAAAATTCAGCACTATAACGTGCAGGTCAAGGGTAAGTGGAGCAATCCAGGGAAAGGAGTAGCGCCCTCCCCTGTGTCGTAGGTTTTGAAAATGGAGCCTTCAAGTCACCCTTGACTACTATATATATATATATATATATATATATATAGTATAAAAAACTATTATATATTATACTAATGATATAGTTATATAGTTTCAAATATCCCTAAGTAAAGAGTGCTCAATATGGACGTACATAAAAGTTTGAATATGCGAGAAAGAGACGATCCTCAGAGCGCTGTTGAGTCTAGACTATTCAAATGTTTAACGAGTGCAGAGTGAGTTTTGATGTAAGGAGAACAATGAGAAAACAATTTTATAAAATATATCAAAGCCATTTAAGCAAAACATATATTGTTAATTTCAACAAGTCGATTTTCATTTTATCACACCGGTTGTTTAACCATACACACTGTTTCTTTCAGTGAGGCTGACTGACCATCAACTATCGAACTTTTCTTGATTAAATCAAATACAGTAAAAACGTCGACCTCAAATTTTTCGATGAAAATATTAAATCCAGAAATATTTTTGCGACTTTATATCAATCAAATCAAGCTAAAAATACTTTGAATCTCGCTTTGTGTTAATGCTTTGCAAACAAGATTTGAATAACATTATTACAGTAAGAATTTTGAATATTAGTGTGGGATCTGTTATTCTATTCCTGTATCAGACTAGACTAAAAGTAGAATACTCAGAATTTGTCGAAATCACGGCAGTCGTACAAGATTATCCTGCTGCACATGTCAGAGCAAGACTCGCTAAGCATTTAATGATATTAGCTTGGTCTGGCAAAAGGCAACTAGAGTTGTGTACACAGCTTGAATCGGTCTTACTACAGTGATATTGACCGGTAAGACTAACCTGCCAAATACCTTAGAAAGATGCCATGAAAATTTACTTACTCACTAGAGTAGTAATGATCTGTAAGTGGATTTAAAATTGCACAATTCCCTCGCCTCAAAAGCATTCGGATGAACAACTACCGTTTTAGCTCAAAACAGAGATGTTCTTTTGGCGGCTGAAATAAAATTGTTGCATCTACAGTGTTCGGAACGTCTCCCTATATATTTTATTCACTCTTGATAGAATAACAAAACTCAGAGAGTTTTTAGATTAGATAGAGAAACGCTTGTTCATCAAGGTTTGATTTATTCATTAAACGGTATATCGACGGCTTATGGGTTATATAATGCAGAAATTTGTTTGAAATAATTTGTATAAATTTAAACAGTATTCTAATATTAATTTAAACGGAAATATATAGTTTTATTTAACTATTTTAAGAATAGTAGGATCTCTCTCAGCGTTCTCTTCGTATCTGTACCCAACAATTCATTTAAAGATGCGAACCACAGAACAGCTTCCACGAGGGATTTGCTTATAGTGGTGAAGATTTGTGTAGAAACAGTCATATTTTTTAGATGAGTGCATCAGTGTTTTACAGATTCTTCCGAATCAATTTCTTTGAATTTTGAATTCAGTCTTCTTCCAGACCTGCTGCCTTTTGAAGGCTAAAGAACTCAGTCGGTCTTACTATTGTGGAAAGAAAAGAGAAGGATTCATGCCTTTTCTAAGGGCATTAGTGCAAAGTGAAACTCAAACAGCCTCGTTTGGGATTTGAACTCTGCTCATCAAGTAAATTTCCTAACGCCCATAACCATTACACTACACTCACTTCTTTATTTAATGATAAAACTATGTAACACAAATTTTCTTCCTGAATAGAATGGATTAATCCTTAATTACTTATCTTGTAAAAGTATAGAAAAATGGTTATCATTTTATTGAAAATTTGCTTATGTGCCAGGATAATGAAATTTAGAATGAATCCATTTTCTATACACAAATTTCCGATCATATTGTGAAATTTTCTTTACCTACACCGCAAATGCAAATTTCGGAGGGAAATTTGGTCTTTTTCCTTCACTTTAGGCATAAACACTTGAAAAACTATTCTTTCTGTTCAGAAAAAAAAATTCCTTTATAGTATCATCATTTGTTTGTACACAGTTATTTGATTTCAAGTATTCATATCGAATACAATTAATTACTTTTCAAGCAGATCGATTTAATCGATCTTTTCTGAGATCTAATATATCTGACTCGTGGGTTTACAATAAGGATTTTCTTTTATATTTTAGTCTGCTGATTCAACTTATTACACGTGAAAGTTTGAGTAACGCTAATGATTTTTTGTAGAAGTTATAATGTTTTTGGTTTTATATCCGCTCTGTTTTGATTTCGAGACATTGAGTGATCTTTTAGACTTTCTATTCCGAGCGTAAAAAGCTTGAATCTGATCCTCCATTTTTACTTTCCATATATATATATATATATATATATAATTTTTCGCTGGCTTACAAAATACCGACTTGCCCTTTTTGGACAAAAAATAGATAAAAATAAAGTTAAAAAAAACAAACAAACAAACTAAAACCAAAAAACAACGTTTATAACACTGTAGATTAAAAATCCGCTCCATTTTTGGTTTGATATCAACTAGAGATTTGTTAGCTCGCCAACTACTTGATTCATGAATCTCCCTTCCAGCCCTTCTCCTTATAACTTATCGTTACATCCTTTGTCGTCCGGCTTAAACCAAACGTCTGTGAATGGCCGGACTATTGGCCATCAATAGTAATAAAGACCAGCCATCTATTGTTGTCTGCATTCATCTAATGATTTAAACATGATTACACGAAATAAAAAAAAACGAAGAGTAAATCTCATGATTTAACATAGGTCTGGCGTATTTTTCAACAATTATTTATTTATTTTTTTCCTTTTTTAAAAATAAAACTTTGATAGAACAAAATGACATGGTGGATTTTCTTACAATAATAAAAAGACTTTTACAACCCAAACAATTTTTTGTATGTATATATATGTATGTACGTCTATCTTTCTTTCTCACGCTTTGTCTCTCTCTCTCTCTCTCTCTCTCTATATATATATATATATATATATATATATATATGTGTGTATATATATATATATATATATGTGTGTGTGTGTGTGTGTGTGTGTGTGTGTGTGTGTAAATTCGCCCATCAAAAAAGTTAATTTTCTTCGAAAGATATCCGTATTTTATTATTTCTTGATAAATATTATACAATCTCAGCTTTTATTATTAGGTATCATTTGTTTGCCAACTCAACAACATTGAAACTCTTTAACCAAAATAAAATTTCATGAATCCAAGTGTTTCTATTCTCTCTCTTTCCCTCTCTCTCTCTCTCTATATATATATATATATCTTGATTAGGAAACTAAATCGCATCCAGTAACGAGACTCTAGTTCTGGAGTTCTGTTTGTTTGTTTGGTTGGGTTTAATGGTATATCAACTATTGCTGGTTATTTAATACCGAATCCATTTTTGTATATTTAGACAAATCTATTTCAAACAATTCAGTTTAGCATAAGTACAAAGTTTTGGTTTACATACAGTAAAATGTAAAAACAGTTCAAATTTTAAACAATTCAGTTTGGTATATGTACGCAGTTTAAATGTCAAAACAGTTTCATTTCAAACAATTTAGTTTAGAATATGTACACAGTTTAGGTCAATTGGACCCATAAATAAAAGCCTATCAGGTGTTACCACTTCGAAACAGAGTGGGTGTGGGAGTGATGGCAATTTAATAAAAAAATTTATTCTACATTCCCTAAAGCTCCAACATTACTGGAGCCTCACCATCAGACTGCTTAGTATCACAATCAAGACATTCGTTGGAGGAGTCTTAGCCCTCTGCGGAGATGTAGTCGGTGTGTTCTGCAACCCCAACCGACTGGGCCATTGAACTCTGTGGAGTGTGGAGTAATCTTTTATTGCCATTAAACTGGAGTGATAGTACCTACAAGGGTACTATCTATAGATTTACAGATCAAATATTTCTGTTTGAAAGTTATTGGTATTTGATAGGAACATTTGAATGGGAATATTATGTGAAAATTATTTTTATTAAAACTAATTACTTGAAGCAACAAATGATTATTATCAATAGTTATTTGGAACCATATAATTGCTTGAAAACTTCTGCATTAATCAAACCAACAAAGGCTAACATCCTGTAAAAGTAACCAACCACCATTAACAACAGATATGTCACCGACCAATCGGATAAAGGTTTATTGAGTAGCTTCATATGTGTCATTTGTACTTCTGTGATAGCCTCCATTTGTATTTCAGTGATAGCCTCCATACTGGAGGCTATCATAGAGTATCATAGGTATAGCAGACCTCCCGAACACCACAAGGAGCATATTCTTTATTCTTGTTTCAAGTGCATGCAGTTCTTTGCTGTAGTAAAAGTAACGGCTGGGGGATCTGAGATTTAAAAAATAGCACAATAGGAAGCATAATACAAGTCAAAGTCATCAATAATAATGATTGCCTTTTCTGATTGTCATTTACTAGTTTGGTCGAAGGCCAGAAGTATAGAACACCTACTAAGAATGAAACTCACAATCAATGACCTGCTACCTTCACTTATTCTTTAGTAATGATCTATTAAGCTTAATTTGGTATAAGACAGTATGAGAATCGAACTCACCACCAATGATCAATTATCTTATCTTGTTGACTATCACGCATTGTAAGTCTCTCTTTTTTAGTTTGATACAAGATTAGAACTGTGTGGCAACCAATGAACACTTTTAACTTGATTAGAGATTATCTGTATCTTGATACACCTGTACATATCATTCGTGTGTACCACACCGGGAAAGGAGAAAATGATATTTATGGGGGCGCTCGGAAAGTAATATCTTCTATTTATTTCCATGGAAATTACAACTGATACCAGGATACACGATAACATCGTTCGATAAAACAAGTTTTCAGTTATGAAATATTGGTGATACAGGAGAATAAGTTAAAACTTCTGCCAAAAATCCCTGTTTTGTTTGCTTCGCTACAGAGAGAAGCTGGACGTCTGAGAGAGCCTCCATACTCTCAGAGTTAACTTGGTATTGCAGGCCACTCCAAACACCACTGGGAGCATATTTGTAACATACCCATGATACGGATATGTGAAATGTACATAGAACATTCAAAACTCATATATAGATAACATAGGAATCCCGAACCACAAAAAACACTTACGACTTCTTAGTTCAGGTACGAAACTTTTTATTTTCTTTGAGTTAAAGGTAATTCGACATCAGGAGAGTGATACACAATCTTTCTATGCTGGCTTTACCATCTGCTCCCCACCACGCGCGACAACCCGCCGCAAACTACTGGTCTGATCTCGGCGAGCCCCGAAAGTCAACCGTCTTCTTCGGATGCTAAAACTCAACCAACTGACTTTTCTTAAATCCCCCAAATCATCCGTGCACGCTTCCGGTGCATGACGTCATTCACATCCCCTGGTAATGTTTTCTATCTGGGATTTTTATTTTGACATCTCTGAATGACACATCCTCCCCGCGCGCACGTGAACACCTGCGCTCATGTTGCACCTAACTAACCCATGCGCTAAGCGAAAGGTTCTAAGCCTAATTAAACCGAAAGGCCAGATATATAAAACGAAATCCCTCGGCCATTATATTACATATTCTTTATTCTTGTTTCCAGCCACCCCTCCAGAAAACTGTATAAAATCCATTTCTCACACTCTAGCGCGTAGCATACACATAATAATCCCGGATACAAACCTAAAAATACTCGCCTTAAAGAACTACACACAACCCTAAACCAGAGGGGATAGCCAACGACACTGATAAATAAGCGATTTGAATTAGCAGACAAAATAAAGCAAAGAGAAATCATCATCATCATCATCATCATCATCATCATCATCATCATCATCATCATCATCATCATGTCGCATTGCTAGCACGGATCTCCCTGACGCTCTCTCGCCATTCATCTCTATATTTCTGGCTACATTCTGTATCGGCATAGAGCTGTTGTATATAGGTTCAAACTGGTCTTCCTAACTTTGATCGTCCATGTGAACGGGTCCCCTGAAGTATATCGCTTATTAGTTCGTCCTTACTTCTCCAGGAGTGTCCTGCATGTCTTGTTCGTCTAATTTTGATAGTTTTGGTGATGGGTTGTATGTGGCTGTACAGCTGCTGTTTTGTGGGATGTTGGCTCCAGGATTTGTTCAATACAGCTCGCAGCATTCTTGTGTAATTGCCATCAAGCTTTTTCTCCATACACTGAGTTAGCGTCTATGTGGTGCATCCATATAGCAGTATCGACGCGTCCGCTGCTTGGAAAAATTGCGTTTTATTTTATTGTTCAGGTTTGACTTCCGTATGACCGATAGCCTATTGATAACTGTCCATGCCTTTGCCAGTCAGGTATTGATGTCATTCTCGATTGATGAGACGCTGCTTCCGTGGTAGGTGAACTTGTCCACTAGTTTCAAAGGACTACCCTTTAGTGTGAAGGTGTCGCCTCTTTGATTAAAGCATATGTATTCTGTCTTGTTTGCGCTGATATGGAGGCCTATGCCACCTGCTGCTCGTTCCAGACTATGTAGCAGGGTTTCGGCTTGGGCGGGTGTATTTGCCAGAAGCGCTATGTCATCGGCGTAGTCTGCGTCCGTAATAGTTTGCGTGGGGTAACCGTTTCCTTTCATTAAATCTACTGACGTTCTAAGCACGTAGTCTAGGCAAATAATAAACAGGTATGGGGCTAATGTGTCTCTTTGCAGCACACCTGCTACAATGTCGAAGTAGTCTGTGACTCCATCTGGTGAGCGGACTTTTACTTTCGTGCTTTTATATGGTATCATTATTGCTACGACGGGAAATTAAGGAAGGCCGTAGGCGAGAATTATTTGTTCCATCTTCCCTCTGTGTAAGGAGTCAAATGCCTTGGAGAAGTCGACAAATAATATTGTTCCCTCAAGGTTTTTTTTTGCACGAACACCTTCTAGAATTCGATGGATAGTCAAAATTTGTGATGTGGATTGTTTTTCTCCGAAAGCCATTTTGGTTTTTCTTAAGTATTTTTTTCAATTTTAGGTTCTCTGCGGTTGCGTTGCAGAGCACTGTAGATCTTGGCTGCTATGGATGTAAGGGTTATACCTCAGTAGTTCTTGGCTATTCCGAGGTCACCCTTCTTAGGGAAAGGGAGGATGTCGTCGAATTCCTTTATCTTCCATATTTTAGGGGTATTTCATCGAGCCCTGTTGCTTTCCTATCTTTATTTTTTCTTTGTACCGAGTCGATTTCTTCTTGCATAAACTGTCCTAGTTTGAGGTCAAGTTGATTACTAATAGCTTTTGTGATTGGTTCATTTGTAACTTTCGGTGGTTTTTCGAGTAATTTCTCGAAATGCTGTTTCCATAGGTGTATTCGTTCTTCTTGACTGGAAGATTTCAGTTTAGCTTTCGCACTACTCTTCTTTCTGCTCCATTCGTTTGCCGTCTGCCATGCTATCTTAGATTGCCTATTTTCAATCGAGTCTCTTATCTTATTGATCTGATTTTGCATGTATTCTGTTCGTTTTGGTTAGTTACTTCATTTTGTGCCTTTTTTAGTTTCTGAGTATTAATATAGGTTGGGTTTTTCCAATTGCATTTGGAAGCAGTTTTCAGGTCTGCACGCTTTTTTCTAATCGCTAATGTCTCCCATGGGACTCTAGGTTTAGCTCTTTGTTTAGTTGGTGTGTATTTTGCTGCCACTTCTAAGTGGGCATTGACGTAATTCTCATATTCGTCATTCGGAGTATATGTTTCTGTCTTCTGTAGTGCATCGAATTTGTTTCTTAGTATTAATGCATATTTATCTCTAATATGCTTGTTATTAAGCAGGGACCAGTCATAGTATATAGTGGTTGTTGTTCGTATTTTGGCCTTGACAAATCGGTGATCAGAGAACACACCCTCGAAAGCGAAATATGTCTCGCAATTCAATGCGCTATTATTCCATTTCTTTTTTTTTTATAAATACGTAGTCTATCTGTGCTTTCATATTATTTGCGAAGGTGTAGGTCCATAGTTTTCACTCCCTTTACTGAAATATTGTATTGAGGCATATTCATCTATTTTCTAGCGTGTAATCTGTTAGATATTGTCCATTTCTGTTCGACGAGTTGTGTAAGCTGAATTTGTTGTTTACGTTTTTACCTATTTGGGCATTCTTGTCTCCATCGATGATGAGAATGTTGTGTTTTGGGGTGCTACGAACAAGGGAGTGGTAATCTTTCGATGGCTGTGTTTTATTCTCGTTTATAGAAGCCACCCTTATAGATGAGCAACAGTAATTCCCCGATCGAAATATATGATCCTGGCCGTTGTCTCGTGGGATTCGTCTGCCCAGCACCTGGTCAGGCAGGCCGTTGACCCGTCGTTGGGTTCTTCTGCCTTTACATCACCATGCTACTTCCCATAGCTTCAGAGGTATATCTTTAAAAAAATCTTTTCTCTCTCTTGCATGTATTATCTTTTTAAATTTAGTATAAGTTTACTATTATTCAATTCATTTTTTTAATTCATCGGAAAGTCATTTATTATTCATTGCATCCTTAGAGGCATTTTACTTTTACTCTAACTCTGGTTTTCAAACACTGTAATTTTTCCAAATGTATTAAAATCTTTTACCTTGTTTTACATGGTTCAAATACAACTTACATTCACAATAATAGTCTTTTACATTTAAAACACAGATAATATACTGCAAAGATTTTACATATAATACGTAAAATTGTTTATGCATTTTAAAATGACAATATAGTAAAAAAGACAGTATAACTAACCGTTTGTTGACCAATACCTCAAGTAGAAAGGATTTTTTTTCTTTTGGCCTTCTTACTTTCATGTGAGTCGATTCTACGGTGGTCTGGGAGGGGTTCTAAATCTTTCGTCTTTAATAGAGATATATAAGTATTTTCTAGCGTTTTCTTTTTTTTTTCTTTTTTGTGTATTCATTCTATATCAATCCTTTTTCTACCTCGATTTCATCACCTAACACGAAATTCCCAAGTCATTCCATTCTTACACTAACTTAGTTTTCAAACGCTCTGTAATAATTCCAAAAGTATTTAAATCTTTTACCTCGTTTTTCATGGTTCAACTGCAACTTGGATTTACAGTAATAGTCTTTTGCATTTAAAATACAGATAATATACAAGGAACCCGAAAAAGCATAACAACGAGAAACTCCAAGCATAAGTCGCAACCTACAACAAAAACAACTCAGAACTATTCACAGAAATAATTTTCAAAAAAATTTAGAACTTAAACACAACGAAATACTTGACACAACAAAAATCATTAAAAGCCAAACAACCCAAAAATCTTTAAAAAATATTCACCTCTTCTACATTCGGAGAAGACACAACACAATAATAATAATAGTAATGATAAACAATGTAAAATATGTGATATAATTATAGAAGGGAAATCCTATACCTTTAAAAACCCGGAAACAAAATTCAAAATAAATAAAAACTGCAACTCAAAAAACGTAGCCAACATAATTAAAAGTAGCAAGTACAAAGTGATATACATAGGGTCAACACAGGCCCCTAATACAAGGATATCACTTCACAGGAGCAATATTGAAATAACAGAAAACAGAAAATTAAATTTATCGAAACACCTATACAAATGTAGCAAGGTGTATTTAGAATAATGCCCATATACTAAACTAACGACTACACGCTCTTCAACTAAAGAAAAAAGAAATTTATAGATAAATTTAAACCAAAGTTGTATAAAACATCAACCATACACACACAAATGAACACAAACATACATGGATATGTATATATATATATATATATATATATACACAAAAATTATTTGTAAGAAATAATAACCAGTATATTTCAAACCACACTACCACACACTCACACACACAAATCTCAAGACACTCATTCACATACCCGCAGAGAAAAATGAATATAAGAGAAATCCGAAACCAGTCCAACACACACACACACACACACACACACACACACACACACACACACACACACACACACACACACACACACAGAGGAAACGAAAAAAATATCAAAGACAAATGAGTAAAGCAGACTAAGGTAAACACACTCTCAAAAAAAGAGACGAGTGAGCTCCATAAAAAACCTATAACCAACTAAAAACCATTCAAGCTGCAAACATGAGTAACTTTAAGTCTAATTGATTACCTCATTAACAAGGCCTTGTACCATATATGTTTTCTGACGAAAGCAACAAGCTGGAGACATATATGTATGTAAGAACAAAATAAATAAATAAATCCTAGAAATACAAATCTCTTCGTGGACCTACTCATTTAAAAATATTTCTTTCTCTCTTTGGACATGCAATAAAGATTATATATATATATATATATATATAGGATTCATTGACAAAGAAATAAAATTAATATTTATTTGCCAATATTCATCTTTAATGACAGTCTTAATTCTTTCAATCCAGGATTTCACCAATTTATTCGTTATCAAAGTGGTTCCAACTTTCCCAAATGGAAGTTAATAAATCATCTTTGGTGAATGAAGCCTTCTTGGGGACTATTTTATAAAATTTTATAGGCCATGTCGTTAATTTTGTATACCTTTCTAGAAGAAAGCTTTAATCTCCATTGCTTTGTGTATTAATTGTTTACGTTATGATTGCCATCTCCGATGGTCCTTTAAATGACATTCAACCTCATGAATCATGAATGAATAAGAAAATTTATTTGTTTTCTTTAGAAAATCATCTTTATATGTTTCATTTGAACAGTACCATCTCCTACCTTTATTGAGGTATATTTCCATGAAGTTCAGCAATAAATTAAAAGTGTTTTGTCTCTTATCTATCGTTAATTCATTTGTTGTTAAGTGAAACAGCCAAATGAACATCGTCCAAATGTGCTAATACCATAATTTTTGCTGCGGTAGTTGGCAGCATTAGTGACTAAGTTAGAAAATATTTTTCGTTGCGCGTAATTTGCTCACTATTTTAGTTGTAGTTTACATACATCACTTTTGGAGAAATCCTGGATATTTATAAAAAAAAAACAAATTTCAATGCTTTATATTCATTTTGTTCTTTCTTTATTTTCCAATAATTTTCCTATAAAAGTATTAGTTATATCTTTAGTTTTATTTCACTCTATTTAAAAACATTTTTCCTATGAATTTTTATTTGAAGGTCAGGGAGTCAACCCGAGTAAATTCCTTAAACGATATTTCTTGAGATAGTAAAGATTGCTCGACGATATCTATTTTATGTTGAGTAACATGCGACTAGTTGTACTGGGTTACAT
Organism: Sepioteuthis lessoniana; assembly: GCA_963585895.1. Classification (NCBI taxonomy): domain Eukaryota; kingdom Metazoa; phylum Mollusca; class Cephalopoda; order Myopsida; family Loliginidae; genus Sepioteuthis; species Sepioteuthis lessoniana. Next base: position 25,090,421 of record OY757942.1, read on the forward strand.
TCTACCATCCTGTGAGGACTTGACTTGATTTTAAATGGTCTCATGATGGATAGCCTTCACAAGGCTAAAGAGGTGCAATTACCTTACTATTAAGCTTGGAGGAGAATTGGATTCATGCCTTCTATGAAGTGAATAAAAATTATTTCAACCGAGATTTGAACGTCGTTCATCGCGCTTCCTTTTGTCGTATCGTACCTCGTTTGGCATAATATATACACAGAAAACTAATCGTTTATCTTGTTTTACGTATCACCAATCTTTCTTTATGATAATTAAATTGCTTTACTGTTTCTTTAAACATCTCTTCTTCATCCAAAATTTCAAGTAATATCGGTGTCTGTTAAAACCCGAAGCGGCAAGTTGAAGAAACTAATGCTGCTCCGTTTGAAAATCGATTGCTTCTCGCATTTTTACCAGCGGTGGGAGACAAGAAAAAAAAAAAAAGCAATTCATTTGATTTTTGTTTGAACAGCCTGTCCTGTGATCGATTTCTAACGAGTTCAATTAAGGTAATTATCAGAAGATCAATTTAATTTTGAGTTAATTGACGAGAAGATCAATTAGAATTATTGATAAATAGAAAGAAGATTTGTTAACCCTTTTTCGTGGTTTCATTGCGATTACTCGCAGATTCTTTTTAACCACTCTCTTTCTCAGTTCTTTGATTTCGTTAACGAGAAAGCTATGTAAATGTGGGCATTACAAGTTAGGTGTCCTTTTTAGCGGGAAGTGTCAGCATTATTGTCAGCCAATTACGAATACAATTTGAAGACAGTGCAATAAATAAGAAAGATGCTCTGAAAGTAATGTCTCTGAGTAAAATATTTGGTATCTATAGATGTTTATACAAGAAATATTTTGTTCGTACATAACTTGAAATGCTCCTGGTTCTATCGATAAATGTACTTTAAATTAGAATGTACTTAATTAGAATACAGTTAATTAGAATACAATCAATCTAATTTCAATAAAGTTTTCATTTATCAATGAATTGGTTTATGAATATGGAGTTTTGAGATAAAAAGTTTTAGAAATATTTTCAAGAAATTTAGATATTTTCGAATTTGTATTCTGGTTATTTCTTAAAGAATTTTCTTAGTATCCTCAGGCATATCGTAGCCCTCAGAGTTCTAGTGACCCCCAATAGTCTCGGGGGTGGTTCCAGTACACCAGTTATGATTCAATATAAGTGCACACACATGTAAAGTTATAAATTTACGTACTTCAGTCTGTGAAACTGTAAGTTCCTCTGTGTAAATATTTTGGGGCAATAACGTATATATAAGTTGATGCGAGCGTGTCTATATTAGTACAAATGCGTATATATGTAGCGTACACACACACACACACACACATATATATATATATATATATATTGATAAAGAGTGTTCAATATCGGCTATAGAGCATATATATCTAACTTTGATTTGGTTTGATGATCACAAAGAAGAAAATAGACCGATCTGCGGTGACTCTGTACGACGCTCTCTTAATAATAAATTGTTAGGTTTTTTTCTTTAATGACATATCAACTTAATGAAGAAAAAGAATTTTAATCTTCAAATTTGAGCTGCAATATATATAGATATATATATATATGTATATATCATGAAGTCATGCGGTCAGCACGGATTTCCATGATTCTCTTTCGCTTCATTTCGTTTTGAGGATTTGCTGGGAACGATAGATAATACATCTATCGTTCTCAGCAAATCCTCAAAACTAAATCTTGTGTCCACACAGAACTTGTAGTTAGCCAACACTGGCGCATCCTTATTTAGGCGACAAAAGAAGAATGTCACTTATGAATTCGTCCTTACTTCTCCAGCAGTGTCTCTCAGGTGTTGTTCGTCTTTCTTGAATGCTTTTTGAGATGGGAGGTAAGTGGCCGCACAGCTGAAGTCTCGTGATCTGTTGCTTCCAGGATTTGTTCAAGATAGCCCGTAGCATTCTTGTGTCGTTCCTATCTAGCTTTTTCATGTGGTGCTATCATGCACTAGTATTGACACAACCACAGTTTCTGAGAAATCTCGTTTTACTTTTTTGGAGAGATCAGAGTTCTATATGATCGATAACCTGTCGATAGCTATCCACACCTTTGCTTGGTGTATTTTAACACCACGTTCAGCAGATGAGATATTGCTGTCGCAGTATGTGAACTTGTTCACTAATTTAAAGTGGAGATGGTTCCTTCTTGTTTAAAACACATAAACTCCGTTTTATTTGCGTTCACGTAGAGACTAATACCTCCTGCTGCATGCTCCAGACTATGCAGAAGGTATTTAGCTAGGGCAGGTATATTTGCGAACAATTGCAACATTATGGTAGTGACAATTTATTAGGAGATACCATGTACTAGTAATATTTGCCCACTATTCCCTCTGTGAATTAAATCAAATGCTTAGGAGAAATCTCCCAATATGTGTCGCTGCGAGGTTTTTTGTTTGGCTTCTTTGTTTAATGGCATATCAACTCTTTTTAGGTTATTTAATGCCAAAGCCATTCTCCTAGAAGAACGGTAGTAGTACTATTTAACCTATAGCTGGGAGGATAAGGGGGTTCATACCTTTCCCAAGGGTATTTGCCCGAAAGCGAACGTAATAGCGCGACTGGAGTACGAACTCGCGTACTACGATTCCGCAGTACATCGCTTTAACCATTACACCACGAGGAAGCCCCCCACGAGGTTTTTGTACGTACTTCTTTGAATGATTCGACGGATAGTCAGAATCGGAAGTGGATTGATTTCTCTGGAAACCGTTCTGATTTTTCCTTGATTAATCTTTATTTCTTCTTTTTCCTTCTTTCTTTTGTTTATTATTGTTATTCAATAGAATTTCAGTCGACTGATGCTCCCGAGTTCTCAACTCTTCAACCCGACTAATGCCTCCATCTTGAAAGCCATGGACTGGCATACGTGCAAGTCCATACGTAACACACCTTGTCATAAATTACAGGAAGTATATTATTTACAAATAACCGCACACTTATTGATTTAACTACACATCCGTGACGTATCTGTGTTCACTTGCAACGAATCAATTTGTCTTAGCCTGTTCTCAATCTCAATCAGATAAATTGAAAAGAAAGTGAATCTAATATAAACAGAAATTCGATATTTCGATTCAACAGGTTTTGCCACGAAATCATTTCCTTTATTTTTGCTCTTTATCATCAGAGATGAACAAACTTGGTTCTCTAGCCTTAGTTGGCTACTAGTCTTGGAGATAGATAACTCTTAATTCAAAACCAATTGCAAAGATCTGCGTTGTCTATTTTTCTTTCCTTCCAATTTGTTGTAGCATCATTATTTTTTCACAGGTAATAACTTGGTAGAATTCATTATTTAATCTTTCTTTCTTTCTTTCTTTCTTTCTTTCTTTCTTTCTTTCTTTTCCTCTCTCAAAACAGCTTTCTATAACTCACTGTTCTTTATTTTCTACGATTTTTCTACCTTTTTAAGTATCTCTTTTTTTTGCATTTTGTTCCTCCTTCGCTTTTTTTCTTCGTATGCTCTCTTTGTTTGTTTGTTTGTTTCAATTTCTGTATATATCAATCCTTTTTTCTCATTATCTATTTTAACTTTCTTTCTTTCTTTCTTTCTTTGGTGATTTGAAAGAGTATCAGTGGATCAGTGCACTTTCATTCTCAACTCCCCAAACAGAACTGATGCCATGGATCCCGCCAGATCACCAAAGTTAAGTAATAATTAGCCGGTTATGAGATGAGTGACCACTTAGAAACAGCATATGCTTTAAGGCTCGTTTACCAGATTAAGATAAACTTAGTAAATCACAACACTCATGTCACCACAGCATGATTATTATGTATGGTAAGTTAAACATAAGAATAGCAAGAAAAGAAAATTTTCAATAGCTGAACTGAACACAAAGTTGTTTGTTGATATTAGGTCCTTTTAGCATATATGCTTTTTTATTACTGATATCGGGAATGGGGAAAATAGTTAAAATAAGATTAACAACGCCAGTGCAAAAACTAAAAACAAAAACACAGACAAATAGATGATACGTTATCAATGAAAGCATATTCGTTATAAAACAGTTTAGTTTAAAAAAACAAATGTTTACAATCTAGAATTAAATGAACCCAGAAAATATCAGGCCAACTTGAAAGCCATATTCATAAAATACAAACGTTTGTCAAGTTTGCTCATTTTTATTAATCCTAACAAAATGAGATCAAATGTTTCAAAATAGAAAATTCGAGAACGATTATTGAAAGTGAATATAGAAAATTAAACGTCTATTTCAAATAGAGAATTACGATGGCAATGTCCAGGACCCATACTGGGATGTCCTCGATGGTTACGATGTGGGACTTGAGGAAGCTTCTCGATATGGGAAACCAGCGTTCTTTACAGACAGTAAAGCTTTTCTTCTTCAAAGTCTTGTCTAACTTATAAGATTAGCAGAAGCGCGAAGTAAACAATTTCATCATTTATGACGGGTACGATGCGAGTTGTTGGAATATCAATTCCACTTTTCCTAAACTGTTTTCCTGTCGATTTAGATATCTTTGTTCTAATTGCATGAGTCTTGTTTTAGAAAATAGATTTTTGGATAATCGTTGGTTTTTCTTTCTGTTATGGTTGATCACGTTTTATCAGCTCTTAATTTCACGTCACTCTAAAGCCAAATGAAATTGAAAAGAAGAAGTAAGCTACGTATCGAAAAATAAATGAGCCTCTTTGAACTTCTTTGAATCCAGAAGAGGCGTTTGATACAATATCTTTTTTCTTTTAGCTTTCTCTCAATGACTGAGATTAATGGCTCGCTTCAGCGTGTGTTCATATTCACTCACAGAAACATTGGCACATAAGCAACATCCCAGCACAAAACACCTGAGCACACACATTTGTCAAGTGATTGAAAATTATTTTAACGTATGTACAAATCTTTATATTTTAATCTATAGCAACACAATAGACAGTTTTAAGTTGTAAAAGTTTTGAAATATAATGTTTTGGGTAGCTATTAACTCAAGTATTTTCCATGTCATTTTTGCAGTTAGAAAGATCCAACTATAAGACATGTCACACTTGAAAAGAATTAAAAAAAAGAATTCAAGTGCTTTTTGGAAAGCACTTCCCAAGACGTTCGAAACAAACTAATTGCTGTGTTTCCGTTTGAATTCCAATAAGGATACTTACCAAATTATTTCCATAACGAGACGATCAGCAATTTCGCCATTTTCTCCTGAAATTCGTTAAAAAGGTCAATACTCTTAATTGCGGTGGCCTGAGATAAAAAATTAAAATTTCCCCTTTATTTAACTCGATTTATTCTTTTCTATTCTTTTGCTTTCTCGTATTTATTTTATGTTTAACTTATTGTCTCGCATGCGATCATTCTTTTCTTGGTTTTTTACTTTCTCGTTGTTTTTACGCACGGCAAATTCTTTATGTATGTAACTTTTAATGATAAGAGATTTAATAGGAAAAAAGTATTTTGCAATCACATAAAAAAAAAAAACACGGAAAATGTGTCACGGAAAGAACATTAAAAAAATGTATAGATAAACGGATAAATTAGAACACAGTGAGAAAGATTGAGAGAAAATATAATAGATAGATAGATAGATAGATACTAGTAAATACTGATAAAAAGTAAGAGGGATAGTCAGATACATACATACATACATACATACAAATGTATATATATATATATATAGTGTAATCGGATGAAACGCTGACTGGATATTATAAACATATATATATATATATATATATATATATATATATAGAGAGAGAGAGAGAGAGAGACAGAGAGACAGAGACAGACAGACAGACAGATACGCACATAAACACCTATACATACCGATTGATATAGACATATACATAGAGCTGAATGCCTTGAAATATATATATATATATATATATATATATATATATATATATATATGAGACAATGAGAGAGAGGGACAGGGTGAGAGATAAATATATATGTGTAAATATATTTTATAGATTTTGAATATAGATAGATAGATAAATAGATATGAGCATATTCATGTAGACTAACAGATAAATCGTTAAGAACAAATTCAGATTGCTAGCTAGATAGAAACAGAATTAAACTGATTGATGGTTTGGTTTGGTTTCTTTGTTTTAATGGCATATCAACCTTTACAGGTTATCTAATGCCAAAGCCATTCTCCAAGAAGAACAGTAGTGGTACTATTTAACCCATAGCTGGGAGAATAAGGGGATTCCTACCTTTCCCAAGGGTATTTGCTCGAAAGTGAACGTAATAGCGCGACTGGAGTACGAACTCGCTTACTACGATTCCGCAGTCCATTGCTTTAATCATTACATAACTAAAACACCCCCTAAACAGATTGATAGAGATAGATATGAACCAAGTCAGATAGATTCTCTTAACACACTTTGATTAAAATAAGTTTAGTTTGGGTTCGAGGCCTCAATGAGAACTAAATTTATCAATAAGAAAACAAATTATGCTACATTTGAAATAAAGGTATTTTTTTCAAATCTATAAAACTAATAAACTGAAAATCTTCCAATGCTTATAATTGGCAGCAGTAAATTTCACGGACCATTTTAATCTTCAGCCTTTTTTTATGACTTTGTTTTTCTCTGTAATTCATCAATTCTGCAAGTGGCCTTTCCTCCTTCTACAATTTTTGACATTTGAAAATATTTTCCGAGAAGAGAAAATGGCTAAAAGTTAATAACAGGGTTGAGATCTTTCAAAAATGTCTCAGATGAATGATTGGATATCTTCTGTTTTAGTTTTCATTTTCTGCACATGGTTGAAACACACACACACACACACACACACACATATATATATATATATATATATATGATATTGCCAAAACTGAACTGTGGAAATATTTATCACAAACTTAGAATAACAGATCTTAAGAGTATATAATTTGAATGTTTTAAATTCTAGACTTATTCTGCCATAGAAGCTTCGAGCACTTTTAATTCAGTTTTCTTTTCTTCTTTTATTTCATATATATATATATATATATATATATATATATATAGAGAGAGAGAGAGAGTGAGAGACAGAGAGAGAGAGAGAGAGAGAGACAGAGACAGAGACTGACAAACATACAGTCAGACTGACTCACGTAAGCGTAATGAAGAAAACTTGTTTATTCAATATAAAAATGAAATACAAAATGTAATCACTTTAATTAAATCAAGATCTTACCTTAAAAGGTATTCTTTCATAATTAAGAGATGACATCAAGTTCAACTCTTTGAACTGTAGTAAAACTTGTTTAAATTCAGAGTTTTTCTTTTCTGCGGTTAGTTGTTTAACCAAGACTGAAAAACCAAATAATCCCGACTATTTACCAATATCAGTGGAGAGAAGACGTATGAGCAGTAATTAAACGCTTAGAGCCTCGTCCGTGATTCGAACTCGTATCACCGAATATCAAGTAGCAGGCAGCAAAAGGTATTGGGCACCTGAACTCAGATAAATCAAGATTAATGAGTTTTAACAAAATGAAATCATCACCACATTAAACGGAATGCCTCTGAAATTTGTCGACTATATCACATATTTCGGTAGCAATATCTCATCTACTGAGAGTATATTTACTAGCAGGATGCGACACAAGGTAAAATTTTCAATCAGAGTTAAACAGATTTAAATTGAGAGTTTTCCTTTTCTTAGACCGGTTGCCATATCAAAGTTAAAGAGCTTAGTATAGCCTACTATTTACCCATAACTGGAAAGAGAATAGTTGGATTCATACCTTTCTCAAGAGTATTATTGCTTTTTGAAATGCTAACCGCCTTGTCCAGGATTTGAACTTGGGTCACCGTGTCCAATTCTTACGACGAAAACCATTGCACCAAACGTACCTCCTGAAAAGGGCGACACTGCTATCGACAGGTTATCGATCATATGGAAATCTAATCTTTTTCATAAAATAAAACGGGATTTCTTCCAAGCTGTGGCCGTGTCCGTACTATTGTACGGAGACACCACTTCGATTCTATCGAAACGCTTAGAGTAAAGCTAGATGATAACGACAACAAATATGTTACGCACTGATTTGAATACACCCTGGAAATAACATCCTAGTGAAACCGTTTCTTAAGAATATTCAGTATTGTTTCAAAAATGCTGCTGACTTTTCTCTCCAATAGCAAGTACTTTTAGACACAAAAACATAGACTCCAAATTCCACTCACTTAACCTATAACGACCTTTGCCTCTCTTCATCTGCCTTTGTTTCGCATTGTACTCCTGGTTTTTATTTGCATGCTTCAAAAATGCATCAGACTTAGATTAATCTAACCTAATACGGCTTTTTGGGCTCTGCCAGAGAAGCAGAGACGAGCACATAAGCGATGTTCACCTGTGGACTACTACGCATGTGTTATGTTTTGACCTTCGACCCGGCCCAAAAAATGCTATTCCAAGGTGATGCACCGGAAGGAAGTGACACATTCCAATGGCCAGTAATCGAAAGAGATCGCGTGGGCGGATTAAGGCTTATGATATGGGACAAGGTGAAGGTCCCACTGTGCCAATACAGACTGATCCACCGGAAGAGAGTGACTTCTGAACTGCATGACAGTTATTTCCGCTTGATGAAGATTAAACATTCGATTTCAAAGATCCAGTGGGCGATCGTGTGGGCGTTAAATTATTATTTAACTCAGTTGAGTTCGAGTCCAAGAAGCAGTTGCCAGTAGAATTCCAGACAGCTAGAAACCAGATGTGGTAGGGAAAGCCACACTCGACCGAGGGGACCCTCGGAAACCCCGATGGAGTTTGGGGTCCAGAGAAGATGCTGATAAGATGCAATAAAGAAAGCCAGCATCCAGCAGTGGGCCCTAGGCCTCCGGTTGAACAGCACTAAAGAACGAGAAAGACACAACGTGGCGGTCATAACCGTGGGGTCAAGATATTACAGTTTATATTCGGTCTCCAGCTCCCTCTCACATGCAACCCTTGAACAACCCTTTCGAACCCTTGCAATAAAGTGAGAGGTAAATATATTTATAAAGAAGTCTTCCTGCGTCGTTTATTACTGCGTGCATCGTTATCGTTGTGTCGTTGTGAATTATTCTACATATATATGTGCACGTATGTAGATGTGAATCTGCATATGTGACTATATAACACATGTGCATACCAGTCTTAGCCGACAAGGTACAAACTTACATCCATCAACTCTGTGTGGACATTTGATGCTGTTTGGAGGACCTTCTAAGAGTGATGGCTGACAAGGACGGATACCGAGAGTCATGGGAATCCCTGCAATCAGCATGAATATGATATATATATATATATATATATATATATATATATATATATATATCAGTCTATGTCACATTTTTCAAAAAGCAATTTATCTACAAGAGCTTTGAAAGAGTTCATTCCCAAGCAAGCGTGTTATTTTTGGAAGGCATATTTAACTAAGACTTTAAAATCGTATTTCTTAAGGAAATTTAGTTAAAATTATTGAAAATAAACTTCAACCATAAAATTAAAATGACTTATTCATCAAGTACTATGAATTTATTCAGCTGTCTTTCTCTAATACAAGTTTGTATAACGTAAAACGAAATTCTTTCATTTTAAGTATGATGCTGTTCGGTCTGTTAATCTAGCTCTCTCCCCCGTCTCTCTCTCTCTCTCTCTCTCTCTCTCTCTCTCACACACACACACACACACACACACTAGTATATATATATATATATATATAGGTTCGTTTGTACATGAATATGTATATATATACCCATGCATAAGTGTTTGTAGCATATTAAGGAATCGTATCCGAGAAGTTTAGGTTAAAAAAAAAAGATCTTGGCAATCACCTTTTAGCTATTTCTGAGTTGTGGAAAAGAAAGTAACAATTTTTCAACTTTTGTTTTCCAAATTAATCTTTTGTCTTTATCAAGAGACAACAACAACGTTTCCTTAAAGAAACACAGTAGATGCACAAGAGAAGAAAAAAGGGAAATGCTCTTTCCAGCGCCAAACTTTTAAAGTCTTCCATTACAATCAACTGACTTGACATTAAAAAAAGCCCAACACATTTATAAGCCCCCAGCAATAAAAAAAGAACAGAAAAAGAATCATATGAATATGACATATTTTCAGTAATGTTCATATCGGCCCGTTGAATTTTTTGTAGGAATGAAATCAGACGCTATTAATCAATCATTCTTGAAGGACCACGAAAAAAATAACCGAATTAAACAAAATAAAAGAAAACTAAAGAAAGCCGGTTTTTAAAACTTGTATAATTTTTCTTTTTTACGTCAACAACTTCATCTCCTGAAAGTGAATCTTGTGACTTTGCATTTTTATTGAAAATTTTAATCAGCTGCTATATATATATATATATATATATATATATATATATATATGTGTGTGTGTGTGTGTGTGTGTGTGTGTGTGTGTGTGTTAGTATATGTGTGTGTGCGTGTGTGTTGGGGCATAAATAATTTTGAATAGTTTATTCGTCGATACATTATAGACAGCCAAACGGTTTGGTTTAGAGTTACTAAATATGCAAATCTTGTCCAATTATCGTAAAACCTCTCCTTTTCATTTTCAATGAATTTTTATTGTAAAAATCCGTTTCAATACATTTTGATGTAAGTAAAAGTAAGTAAAGTTGGCAATATTAGTCGAGGGCGACTCGAAGGCTCCCTTTTCAATAGCTACTACACCGAGGTGTAGGGGATGGCGCTACTCCATACCCAGGATTGCTCCACTTTACCCTTGATTCTCACCTTATAGTGCTGTGCTAAGCAAGACGGCATCAAGTACCTCTTTTTGAGTCTTTGGTATGACTCGACCTAGGATTGAACCCCGGTCTCCTGGACCTTTGGCGAACACTCTACCCATTATACTCCAAATCCGAGAGATTTTGGATGTACATATTTTTCATAACCTGTTAAAATAATCCAGATGACGTGCCTAGGAATCTTACTTTTTGATGCTTCTTATGACAATGCAACAGGTTATATTGGGTTACATGGTACTATCGGCAAGAAACAGTGCCTAATTTGAATTATCAGATGGGTAGTCTTTTACTACAGCAAATGGCCATAACAGTCGTAAAGCTGGCAGGGAGAAATGGATTCATGCCTTTCTTGAGAGAAACGAACGAAGACTTTTTTCCCGTTGATGTTTGAACTTTATTCCCCGCCTACTCTTAGGCTCGCTGCATCTCTGACAAATTTTAGAAGCACACAACTATGAACGAGAATCCGGTGAATGTTACGGAGGCGGACAAAAAGCCGTAATAGGTTAGATTAATCTAAGTCTGATGCATTTTTGAAGCATGCAAATAAAAGCCAGAAGTACAATGCGAAACATAGGCAGATGATGAGAGGCAAAGGTCGTTATAGGTTAAGCGAGTGGAATTTGGAGTCTGTGCTTTTGTGTCTAAAAGCATTTGCTATTGGAGAGAAAAGTCAGCAGCGTTTTTGAAAACGGTGCTGGATATTCCCAGGAAACGGTTTCACTAATGTCAAGTGTTATTGGTAGGACATTTGGGGTTGTCTTTTTTCTTCTTCTATGAAGGCCACTGCTGATGGCATTGATTTCTGCCAATTTCTATTCAATGTCAGCTCGAGGTTTGCCTCTCTGTTCAGTATTTTTCATCTGTATTCTTCATGTTCGGATTGCTGACGATCTAGAATCAAGTAAGCAAGTCTTTCGGTGTAGTGACATTATTGCTTTGCTTCGGTTTGATATTTGCACTCTAGTCTATTTTCTTAGTCTCTCTCTCTCTCTCTCTCTCTCTCTCTCTCTCTCTCTCTCTCTCTCCATCTCTCTCTTTCTGTCAGTCTGTCTCTTTCACTGTCTATCTTTTCCTGGTTCTGTGTTTTTTGTTAATATAACTTACTTTTATTCTCGTCCATTAATCTTATTTTTGTGCATATCTTTTTGGCAGGCGAGGGGGGGCTTTCATTGATTCCATTTTTATATTCATTCTCTCTGGCTTTAAATCTGCAATTAAACGAAAAAAGAAAGAAAAAGAAAAAAGTAAAGAAAAGGACAGGAAGGAAAGAAAGAAAGAAAGAAAGAAAGAAAGAAAGAAAGAAAAGAGAATAAAGAAGAATAACAAGAAAAAAAAATGAAAGAAGAAAGAAAGCAGGAACGATAGAAAAAAGAAAGACAGAAGAATAGAGTTCAAAAGGATGATCAGAAATAAAGAAAGAAGAAGGGGAAAAAAAGAAAGAGGAGAGAAAGAACTGAAAGACGAAAGGGGAGACTGATGAGAAATAAATAAAGGAAAGCGTAAAGAAGTGTTGGAAAAAATAAGAATAAAAGAGGAGAGAAAAGATAAGAAAGAAAGAAAAAGAAAAGAATGACAGGAAAATAGAGTAAGAAAGAAAGAAAATAAAAATAAAGAAATAAGAAAAAAAATGATTGGGAGGAACAAGGAAAGGGAAAAAAGGAGAGACGTAAGGAATGAAAAAAATGATAAGAAAAAACAAACACGGGAGGATAGGAGGAAGAACGCAAGGAAATGGATAGACTAAAAAAGAACGAAAGAAATAAAAAGGAAGAAAGGTTGGAAGTTAAGAAGGAAGGTTGGAAGTTAGGAAGGAAGGAAGGAAGGAAGGTAGGAAGAAGAAAAAGACTCCCGAAAAAGAAAGGAAGAAAGAAAGAAAGAAAGAAAGAAAGAAAAAGGAGACAAAGAAGTGGAAAGCATCATAGTAAATGATCAAGATAGTCGTAGCGGAATAATTAGAATAGGTCGAGAAAAAGGAAGTGAGATCAATGGATTGGTAGATTGATTGATTGATTGATAGAGAGAGAGAAAGAGAGAGAGAGAGAGAGAGAGAGAGAGAGAGAGAGAGAGAGAAAAGAAGAATCGTTCTTTTTCTACTCACTATCTGTTTTCATTCTTTCTTCACTTTTCACTTTTCCACTACATTATAGATTTCTTAATCTCTCTTTTAAAATTTTCTAATTTTGATTCATCAGCTTCTTCTCATTTACGTACGTTGCCGTCTTTTTATTTCTGTTGTGCTGATATTGTTCCTTTAATTTCTTTCTCATCCCCCCTCTTTCTCTCTCATTTTTCTTTATTCAAATCATTTCTAATTGTTCTTGGCTTCCTTCTTTTTTCTTTTCTCAAGTTTTTCTTTCTTTCTTTCTTTCTTTCTTTGTCGTTCTAATTTTATATTTTTCTACCCTACTTTCTTTTTTTAATGGTTCTGCTTTATCTTATCTTTTTTCTTTCACTTTTCTGTTTTTCTCTTTTCCTTTCTTTATTTATATCATGCTTCTCTTTTTATACTGGTTCTTTCTTTCTTTCTTTCTTTCTTTCTTTCTTTCTTTCTTTCTTTCTTTCTTTCTTTCTTTTGAACTAATTTTATATTTTCCCACGCCTCTTTCTTTTTTCGCTTCTTTTTTCGGTCACTTTCCTTTTATTCTTTTCGTTTCTTCCTTTCTTTCTTTCTTTCTTTCTTTCTTTCTTTCTTTCTTTCTTTCTTTCTAATTATGATTGCTGTTTTATTACCTTTTTTCAAACGACAAAATTTTACTCTGAACATATAAATAACGACAATACTGTTACCATTACGACAACTCCCTCCAGATCTGATAGAAACGATCAAACAACAGCCATCCAATTTCAATACAAGAAATAGACTGTGAACAAATACAAGAAAAAGTATACATACAAAATGAGAAAAACAACAACAAAATAAGACTATTCAATTTTTTATTCAAATAACCACAACCTAACTTCTCTTTTATGCTTCTTTTCCTCTTAGATTTTCTCTCTTTCTTTTAATCTTCCTTTTATTATTTTTCCATCACTTTCTGTATAACCATGCTTGGTGGCTAAAGCGGTTTATCGAGGAATTTTAGCGTCAAAAAAACCTAGCACTTGGAGCAAGAATTTTAAACTGTCTTATCATGCCTGGTTCTTGGGTCTAGTAGAGAGGTCAACAATCTACGTCCGCGGGCAACACCCAACCCGTGACATCATTTTATTCAGCACATAGCAGTTTTAAATATATTCCCCAACCATATGGGCAAACAGTTAACACAGGTAATTTTGTCCACTAAAGACCACGAGATGCGTCTAAATATTATCTTCCAAGAAGAATTTCACGCATGCGCTGGAGCAGTTTGGTGGTAACTGTTTTGAGTCTTGAATCTCGAAAGCTGTTGATATTAAACATGCATTATGGAATTTTGGTAACTCATTCACCCACCAAGTATATTAATTTCGAAGCAGTCTAGACTCGTTTGAATTTCAAATCTTTAACCCTGATTGAATAAAGAAATAGAACCTGAGTGATGTTATATGAAAATGATAACCTTTACTAAACATTTGCGCGTGTATGTGTCGGTGTTTATGTTTTAATTTCATCATAATCATCACAAAACAATTTGTTCTTAATTTCTCATTTTAGAAGTTTATTTCTTTTTTCAAATAGAAGTTTTGCACCAACTATTTCTTATAAATGTGAATATAAAATAATAAAATAACAAATGGATAACACAGTACAGTTATTTATTAGAATCTGATTGTAAAATCATTTAGCCAATCAGATATTCCCTGACTGTGCTAAACGCCATTTGTTACAAAATTTTATACACTTTGCACACTGATCATGAGGATTACCGATTATCATGATGTAAGTCGTTTCGATGTTAGCAAACATGCGGAAATACGCTCAGAAATTCGGATTTATTCATATGAATTTTTATTTTATTGTCATTTGTCATTTTCACGAGACCCTGGATCTGCACCTTGATCTCGGTACAGTTCTGAGCAAGGTTTTGTTGAAGACCAGCAGTTGACCAGTCTTCGCTCTTCATAACACCAATGTTGTCCAAGGGAAGCTAAAAAGAGGCGATACAACGTGATTTCAGTGCTGCCGTAAGAGATGCCATAAAGAAGCTGAACACCACATTGGACTATTTGAGGGACTCTTGAATTCAGAATTTTTCTTTCTCTTTGAGCAAAGTAAGACGGTTAAGAAGGAATGAGATAGATTCATGCCTTTCACGAACTAAAATGAAAACTGGCTAGTCCAGAATTTGAACTTGACTCACCGATTTTCTTTCACGATTATTATTATGATCCCCACCCCCATCAAACAACAACATCAACAACTATTCTCCCTTCTTAAACTGGACAAAGGAGGAACTAAAAAATAACGACGACAGAACAAGGAAATATAAGATGACGCACAAAGTCTTATACCCATTGACAAGAAAAGAATGACGTCGAAGACACGTCAGAATCGAGTATCACTTTGATGCAGAAATTCAGGGACTTTAAGAATATACAAAGAAGACAAAAAAGATATTGATTACAGCAGCCAGCAACTGCAATAATAAAAAAATAACTTAAGGACAAACAGCAAAACAACACTCATCAAATCTAGAAACAAAAATGTAAAAAACAAACAAACTATATTGATGCTTTAAGCGACAATAGAAATTTCACACGAGATGACCTGGAAGTGGCTATGAAACAAAAATCTAAAGAGAGAAACAGAATCCCGTGTAATAGCAGCAAAAAATAAGTCCATAAATACTTATGTCAAAGCAAAAATTGATTATACGCAGGAGAATTGAAAGTGTAGGCGATGTGGTGGTTGAAATAAAGTATTCATTTACATAATAAGCGGAAACTAACACAAAGAGAATACAAAAAAAGGTATAACTAGATGAGGAAGGTGATTCACAGGGAACTGTGCAAGTGATTGAAGTTTGACCATACTGATTAATGAAATATGTCAAAATCTGAATCTCTCCTGGAAAATCAGATGCTCAAGATTCTTTTGGATTCTGTGATACAAACAAATCGCCAAATCCAGTACAGAAGAATTTGTGCTTATTAACAAAAAGAAAAGAATTTGTTAACTAATAGAGTTTGTCGTTCCAACAGACTACAGAATATAAATAAAACAAAAAGCTGTGGCATATGAAAGTGAAAGTGAAAGTAATACCAATTATAGTTGGTGCCCTTGGAACAATTCCGAAGTAATGAAAGAAACATTAAAGAAACTGAAGATCAGGAGAATAATTAAAACTGTCCAGACGACAACGTCACTAAGATCAGCAAGAATACTACAAGGTACGAAGTCATAATTCGGAATAATTTTAAAAACTTATTTTTAGTCTGATTAGTCAAATTGTTGAAAAAATAAATATAAATTTTGATGACTAGCTTTATTATTCAAGCACTTTTTCATAAAATTTAGCCCAATATGAATGAGCAAGAAAAGAAACGACTTAGAATCTATGATTTACTTAACGCCGAAATCAAGCCAAAATAATTTCCGAAATAATTGGAGTTTCTTTATATCCATCAAGCCCAAACTTTAACCCCCTTGATTACGCTATTTGGGGTGTTTTAGAAAGCAAAAAATGCAACTTCTCATCCAAATATTGGTTCGCTTAAGACTGCTATTGAAGATGAATGGATGGAACAAAATGTCTGAAGAATTTATTTTAAAGACATGCTAATAGTTTCGAAGATGAGTTGATACAATAATAAAGAAAAATGGCGGCCATATTGAGTAAATTCACGGTTTTGCATCATCTTATTTTGTCGTTTATTTTCTAAAATTAACATTAATCTTGTTTTATAATAGAGTCATTATTATACTAGAATATTCCTAATTTTGCTTCCGCACCCTGTAAGAAGAATCTCTTCGAGGTGAATCGACAACATTCCCATGTCAATGAAAACCATCAGTTACTGTTGATGTAAACAACTCGCAAGAATTGTAAAAATATAATTGGTAAATGTATTTTCAGTTACGTTCATTGATAATTCATTTTGAAAATTAATATTTGCAACAGTTCACGGGCCAGGAATTATTTTACATTCAAGGTAAACAGCTTCGATCCAAATTATAATCTCTTGCCCACCATAGCTGGGATACTTCAGCTAGTGTAAATAAAACACAAGTAAACATAAAGTAAAATAAATAAATAAATAAAAAGTTAGATCAAAATCCCATAGAAGACTATAACCTTTTGGAAACATTATCGAAAATAACGTGCATTGAAAACAGTCGTTCATTGATTGGCATTCTGTTGCAACATATGGTAACTGCTGTCAGAATGGTACTCATGTTCAGGCCGATGCCATTATCGATCTAGATTGATTGATTGTCATTTGAAGCGTGATAGAACGGAATAGCATCGATCCCCGGGGAAGGTGAAAAGAAGAGCAAGAGAGATTACTTGTTAGAAAGTAAGAACAAAGAAAGCAGACTAGGAGAGGAGACAAAGTTGGGGGATGAGATCGAGAAGATGAAAGAAAGAAAGAATTCACTGGAGAGATGGTGCTTGTTTCAATATCAGCATTTGAATATGGTCATCACAACGACGACGCTATTGGCTACGATAAAATAATTATTTACACTTTCTTTTTTTCTTTTCTTTCTTTTCTCTGTCTCTCAAATGGATGCGTTCAGGGTTATATTGCTGCAATGCGATTATCGCCATTGTTGGATTCATTGTAGGAGGCTGAAATTGGGATGAAATTTAAAAAGAACGAATGAACTACCATTTTTACTGTTGCTGTTGTCAGTAGCACCTTTTTTTTTTTTTAATTTGTCACGTGGGCTTTAGTTAGGGAGAAAATGCCATTAGAGCGAATATCTTTTTTATTTGTTGCGACTTTTATATTGTTGTATATCCGTTAATGAATGAAGCTTTTTTATTTTGATTAATTCTTTCCTATATTAATTATTGGGAAAAATTTGCTTGTCTGTCTTTAAAGGTTCACACACAATTGTATGCATTTTATAATAAAATCATTTCCAATGCATTTTCGTGGTTAAATAATTTCAAATATATGTTTAAATAAAATGATCAATGCATTTTATAACAAAATCGCTTCTAATATATTTTTATAGAAAATAATTTCTAACTTATTTTTTATTGTAAAATCTTTTCATATTAATTTTTAATATTTTCCATTTTAATGCATTTTCATAGTAAAATCAATCCAAGTGCATTTCAGTAAAATAATTTCCAGTGAAATCTTTTCTAGTAAAATCATTTCCCATGTAATTTTTATCTTAAAATCTATTACAATGCAATTTTATTATAAAAATACTCCCAATGCAATTTTACTGTAGAATTTTTCCTATACATTTTCATAGTAAAATCATTTCTATTGCATTTTAAAGTCAAATTCTATGCAATGTATCTTTTTAATTAAATCATTCACAATGCATTTTTATTGACATATTATTTCCAAGGAATCCATATAAATAATTGGAAAGACCGAGTTTCTATCACCTCTATTAGACAAGCAATTTGATGTATAGCCGACAAAATTTGATATACATACTTATAGGACTTAAGAGAAGGTGTTATCGTGAAATGAATTTTTCTGAGAGAGAGAGAGAGAGAGAGAGAGAGAGAGAGAGAGAGATCTGATAATAAACAATAACTATAGCAAATCTATTATTATGTCAGATGTAAAGAATTTATATTTCCAAACTAAAAAATAAAGCCTCGCTAAAAAATGTAAATTCTTCATGTACAATACCACCCAATTCATTATAAGAATAAACTTAACAACATCTTTTATAATTTTTTTCTGTAATAAGATTTAATTTATAGTATTTAGTATTATAAAAATGAACGTTCTTCGGAATTATCTATTGCCAAACTTAACAGCAAACCTTGAAACTCTGTAAATACAAGTAAAATCGCCAGAAATCTGTTACCATAAATATATACGCTTAGATATTTATTATATAAGGCGTATATGTATTTTTGATGTGCTACATATTCGGTTAACTAATGTTGTAGATTTCGGTTATAAATAATACCTAATAATGTATGTTTTAGTCAATAATATTTCACAAGAAATGATAAAATTCTGGTATCTTTGATTTAGAAGAAAGTCGATTTAAAAAATCAAAAGATGTCTACGTATTTATGCCTGATCTATCAGGAAGTATTTATTATTTATAAATATTAATATAACCAAGAAAAACCATTTGATAAGGTGTTTCTAAATGTTTAATGAAAACGAAAACGTTTTAAGGACAAGAATAGCCGGGCTAATGGCTTTCATTCGATAATTATCCAGCGCGATCGCATAAAGTACAATGTTACTCATAAGTAAAGAGAATTTTTTGATTAAAGAATTTTTATTTCAAACCAAAGATATACTGATTTTATCATATCTAGGTGAGAATCAAAAAACCAAAAATTAAGCATTATTTATAACTGATAACTTATCAGCGCTGAAACTAAAAAATGAAGGGAAAATGCTGATGGCCAAAAATAAGTGCAGCCCCCAACACACCTGAGATATACTAATACAATTGTGTCTTTGGTTAAAGGAGTGTTGCTATTTTATTTTTGGCTGAAGAAGTGTTACTACTTTCTTTTTAGTTGAAGGAGTGTAACTCTTTAATTTTTGGTTTAAGTAGTGTTACGATTTTAATTTTGGTCAAAGCAGTGTTGCGATTTTACTTTTTGCTAAAGAAGTGTTGCTATTTTATTTTAGTTTAAAGGAGTGTTGGAATTTTATTGGTTAAAGGAGTGTTGCTATTTTATTTTTGGTTAAAGGAGTGTTACTAATTTTTTTTTTTTTTTTTGCGAAATTAGCATCACTATTTTATTGTTAAGGATGTATTACTATTTTTTGGTTTAAGTAATGTAACGGTTTTATTTTTGGTTAAATAAGTGTCGGGGTTTTATTTTTGACTAAATGAGTGTTACTATTTTATTTTTAGTTAATGGAGTTTGTTGCTATTTTTTTTTAGTTAAAGGAATGTTACTATTTTCTTTTTGGCTAAATGAGTGTTGCTATTTTATTTTTGGCTACAGGAGTTCTGCTATTCTATTTGTTGTTAAAAGGAGTGTTGCTATTTTATTTTTGGCTTAAAGAGTGTCGCAGTTTTATTTTTTGTTAAAGGAGTGTTGCGATTTTATTTTGATCAATTTGTCGTTATTGGCTATATTTGACTGTTTAATACATTATTTAAACTATCTGACGTCATCATGAAGGAAAGTGGAAGAAAATAAAAGAATGCGGTTTCTGTCTGGATACTTTTTGATCACACTTAGTATGATAATTATTTGTGTCATATTCTATGTAATTTCATTGTTGAGAAAAAAATCAATGCGGACCTCATGATTTTATTTAGGGTAAAAAAGAAATTGAGTGCGATTCCGTTGCTATTGCGATGTAATTTCATTAGAAGAAATAAAATTATATTTGAGATGGAATATCAACAGTTTTATAGTCTGCATTGTCACAATCCGAAGTGAAAAACATCATTCTGGATCCACAATACAAAACAAACTTAATCAAATGAATGTATGAATGAGTTTATTGTAACAAGAAGTGCTACCGTGATTTGTTTATCAAGATGGAAAATAACAATGAAAAAGACGTTAATTTTCTTCAAAACGATCTCCCGAGAATTCAGCACAATTATTCGGTGTTCATTGATCACTACGTCAACTCTGTCGACACAGGTCAGTATACCAAAGGGATATTAAAAAATAAAACATCGGTAAATATATTAAAACTAGTGTACGCAGCAATTATGAAAGAGATATATATTTATTTTTTAATCTACGTCATTTAAAAAGAAAATCTTTAAATGTATTTTTGTTCCAACAAAGTGAGGTAAAAAATATCGAGACTGAAGCTGTATTCAATAAAACAGAAATGAACAATGAATGAAACATTAATTTTCTTCAAAATAGCTCTCGATCTCGACATTCAAAACAGTAATTCTATCGAATTTTCCATTGGTCTTAGCATCTCTGAAATGTTCTTTTTGATACTCTAATATTGAAATTCTGCTAGTTTATTTTATTTTTTTCTTCCACGTTCCAGCAAGACTTATGCTCCAGTAGTTTTTATTGATTCCACGGTCACCATTCGTCCATTTCTCAAATCTGTAAACTTTATACAACTTTCTTCGTCTTCCATCCTTCAAGAGGTGTTTCTCCGAAGCTTATAACTTTTTTGCTTTTAATTCTTTTCTGAAATGCGTAAAGTTCTTCCTCCTAATAATATCTTCGGTATGTTTATCTGTGATTTCTTAAGGGTTTCCACACAAATTCTTGAAATATTCTTTTCCCTTCTGAAGTCTTTCTTTGCTGGTTGCTTTAATTTTTATTTTCGTGGGACTTTTTCTTTCTACTAACTTCATTTACTGTCTGTCATGCTTATTAGGAATTTCTGATTTTATTGATTTGACCTAGGAAATATTCTAGTTGTTCTTTTTAGTATATCTTAGTTCTTTCTGGGCTTTCTTAGGTTTTAGTACCTTGGTGTTAGTTGATTTTCTTTTATTAAGTAGAAATGATTTTTTTTAATATTATTTTGTTTTTCCCGAACTACTTTTAACTCCCAGGAAACTCTTCATTTGGGTCGATATGCATTCAGCTGCTGCTTCTAAATGGGCATTAACAAAGTTTTCATATTCGTCCTTTAGAGTGTCTTTCAGATATCTTTAGAAGCCTATCAACTTGTTCCTTACAGTTACCGTATATAGATTGCAAATATCACTGTTGGCAAGTGACGACCAATCATATCGTGAAGATTTAACTGTTTGTTTCTTATTTCTATATTGACTGAGATGATTCTGTGTTCAGTAAGTACAACTTCAAAAGAGAAGCATGCATTACGGTTCAAAATGCTATTTATCCAATTCTTATTTAGAAATATATAATCTAGATGTGCTTTTGAGTTATTTGGGTAAGTTTTCCTTTCCTTTTTTTTTTGAAATTTAGAGTTTAGGTTTGCAAACCTGTTCTCGAGGGAAAACTCTGCTAGATATTCAACGTTTCTGTTTGGAGAGCGGGATAAACAGAAATTATTTCCGTCTTTGCCTATTTGAGAATTCGTGTCTCTTCTGATTATCAGAAAGTTTAGGAAAGTGTCGGACAAGGAAAGATATGTCATTATCGAAGGTAGTGATGTCCATCACTGACATTAGTAGGACCATGACATGAAATGATTGTTGTTCTAGGGTGGCCATAAAATGGTTGAATTTTCTCTATGTTATTGAGTTGTTTTAAAGAATGGAGACATTAAAGGAGCTTTTCCATGCAAATGCAAATAAATATATCCATCTTTTTTCTGGATTTGTGGTATTTTTGTTCTAGTTTGCTCTTTATGTTCTTCAATTCCTATAATGTCTATATTCTTTTCGGTTGCAGACGTTTTAAGCTCGTGTAGATTATTTATTGTATCTAATATACTAACGTTAAAAGATGTGATATCAAAAGTAATTTAGCTGACTTTTTAACACTGGAGCCAGAGCTTCTACGTCAGCAAAACGTGGCGATGTGTTTGAACGTTCGGTGTGAATTTGTGTCATTCATCTTTCGGTATCTATTTTTCCTTGTAGTGTTTTGATTTGAGTTTTCTACGAAAAAAAAAACCTTCTAAGATTTTATTCAAAGTTCAGCAATCCGTTTTATTTCAACTCCTCGGTAACAATATCTCATCTACTGAAAGCGATATCAACATATGCATAGCGAAGGCGTGGACTGTTAGGGATAGGTTGTTGGTCATGTGGAAATCTGACCTCTAATAAAATAAAACGGGATTTCTTCCGAGCTATAGCCGTGTCGGTGCCACCTGGACTCTTACGATACGCTAGATGGGAACTTCACGAGAATGTTATAGGCTGTTTTAAACAACTCTTAGAAGCTATATCCCACAAAATAACAGCTGTACCACCACTTACCTCCTATCTCATAAACCATCCAAGTAAGACGAACAAGACATGCTGGAGAAATACGGACGAACTCATTAGCTACGTTCTCCTGTGGACTTATTCATATGGACAAAGTGGCACTA
Source organism: Sepioteuthis lessoniana (assembly GCA_963585895.1). NCBI lineage: Eukaryota > Metazoa > Mollusca > Cephalopoda > Myopsida > Loliginidae > Sepioteuthis > Sepioteuthis lessoniana. The sequence goes on from OY757942.1 coordinate 25,113,233, forward strand.
GTATTGACCGACCAAAACACACATACATCTGTTTTGTGTGGACATCGGATGTAGTCTAGAGAATCTGCCTGGAGGGATAAAGAGAGAGAAAGAGAGAGAGAGAGAGAGAGAGAGAGAGAGAGGGGGGAGAGGGAGGGGGAGTCAAGGGATTCCATGCTATCAGTATGAATTAATGATTGGTTTAAACTTATTCTTTCATAAATTTTACAATAATAATGACTCTTCTTAAAATTACCGAGGTTAAATTTTGAATATAGAGTTGTGGGAGTATAAAACCACTGCTCATCCTATTTTCACCTGCTAAACCACCTCATCTCAACCTTATGTTTTTTTTTATCAAGAAAGGATTTGTCCACCGTTCGAAACAATATAAGTCATGGCTCTGCTCTACAAAGAAAAAAAAAAGGAACAAAAAAAAATCCAAAGTATACAATTTATTCCTTTTTCTGGTATATATGTATTGGGAGTGGAAACTCATGTGAATCCTCTTGTCACCGACTATAATGGAAAGTGAACCCACTAAAAATGGCATTTCAGTCCAACGGTTATCAAGCCGCCATTACTTTGGGCTGCCTCTACTCCTTACTACTCCCTTATATGTATGAGGACTTGATTTCAGAAAGAGACAACTGCTTTTCCCAAGTAAACCTTCCAGAGCAAAGGTGCCTTGAAAACAAATATTCTTGTGTCTTGATCGCTAACTGTACTAGCACCGAAGACTTCAATTTATTAAGGAAATGAAAAAATAGCCCTTTCATCCCTTTCATGAAGAAATCCTTGTTTTCCTATTTGATCATCAATAAAAATTTACTGACCTCCCTCATTTGTTAAGCAATCCTTTTGTACTACAACACACACATCGTACAGATAAGCTCTGCGCTACATTCATATATATATATATATATATATATATATATATATATATATATATATATATATATATATATATATCCCAAAAGAGACCTATTTTATTCATGTTAAAATATCAAAATATAAAGGGCGACTGGTTTCGATCCTCGCTGATCACAACCTTTATCGAGGATAAACGATTAAGAAAGAAAGAGGGGGATGGATTTGTCATGAAAAAGCGTGGGGGTAAATTCAAATAGGGATCAAATTAAAACCCTGTAAACAGTCCCTCTTTTTACTGAGAGACGGTTTTTAAATGAGAATATGAACGGTCTCCAGGACTTTCAAATGAAAATCCGAGTTTGACTTGCTCAATAAGGTGAACTAGTCATCAAAATAAGAGAAGTAACAATCACGATTATTTATGTTCAGCAATGGCTGAAGACCCGTATGTGGTATTAATTTTATCAGCAAGCCAATTTCTCTCCCTAATTTTTGAAGGTAACGTGCTGCTTAATTCGAGCATCTAGACGTTGGTTGGTTGTCCCAATGTATTACTTTCCGCAATTACATTTAAATGAATCAATTAAAGAACTATTATGATGGAGGGAGAGAATTTCCTCTTAACTAGATGTCATTATGGTTTTAGTATGTATCTGAAATAAACCCAACTTGTAGATTTCGATCTAAAAATGATGAGAGTCTGTAGTACCTTATATTTAAAAAGTACGGGTGTTCAACAAGACTGTCCTTAATCGTTCCTCGTTGAATTTTCTCATTTTAGAGCCAACTATGTTTGTTCATGGATTGGATTACTGCATTCCGCCTTTGAATTCAAAGCGAGAGGAAATTCATTCAGGGTTTAAAGTTTTTTTTGCGCAATTGGTTAGACTTTAACCTGCCTCTATTAGCCACGTTAGCGATTTCAAGGCTAAACCTATTGCATATGCGGGAACCATATATCCAACTGGGAATCTAAGTGAAGAAATGAACACGTTCGGACGGTCAAGTCACTACATAATAATAAATCCATAGTTATCACTAGACCTGATAAGGGATATGGAGTTGTCATCTTGGATTATCATTGTTACGTAAATAAAACGATGAATATCCTTGATGACATTTCTAAATTCGTACGCCATGGTCCAGTTAAAACTTTCGGCCATACCACATCCATCGAGAACAAGTTTCAGAGGAATCTGGTCAAGTGGCTAAAGGGAGGTCTTCTCTCTTTGTCCATTTCGAACCTAATCAGACCGACAGGGTCGATTCGTCCTCATCTTTATTGGTTACTAAAACAAATATCTTCATGTGTACAGAAATGTTATTTTTCTGCCACACTACGTATTGTTTTTCGAACTAAAACCATAATGACATCTAGTTAAGCTCATAAGCGATTGCGGAACATAAATAATCATAATTGCAACTTCCCTTATAGTGATGACTTGTTCACGGTATTGAGCAAGTCAAACTTTTCATTTGAACGTCCTGGAGACCGTTCATATTCTCATTTAAAAACCGTCTCTCAGTAAACAGAGGGACTGTTTATTGGGTGTGAATTTGGGCAACATTTGAATTTACCCCCTCTTTTTTTCATGACAAATCTATCCCCCCTTTCTTTCTTAATCGTTTATCCTCGATAAAGGTTGTGATCAGCGAGGATCGAAACCAGTCGACCTTCATAATTTAATGTTTTAACATAAATAAAATTGGTCACTTTTGGGCTATTATTAGATTTTTACTCAACATAAAATCTTATATATATATATATATATATATATATATATATATATATATATATATTCAGAGTTAGGATCAATCTAGGTTTCACCAAACCAGATTATCAAGATAATTCTGACCAAAGAAGGGTTGGATCAAACTAATTCTATTGATTACAAAACTGCCAATCAGTATAAAATTAGCATTAAAATATATATATATATATATATTATACTTTCCAAGTATCCATGCATCTGGGCTTTTCATACCTTCGGTGTTATAGAACAGGTATAAAATTAAATAGAACACACACACACACACACACACACACACACACACACACACACACACACACACACACACATATATATATATATATATACATATATATATTATATATGTAATCAATTTTTATTGAATTTATTCTATAATTCTGTTGATGTGAAAAAACCCAGATACAATTTGTAAATAAAAAAAATCACACAAACTTGTATCCAGGAAAAAATCCATAAAAAAGAAAAGACTAAAAGCATGCATACTATTTGAAAATAATCAACTAATAACGCATATCAAGTCGAAAGAAAAAACACTGATAGAACTCCTAAAGCTAAACGTAAGAGTGCTCAATACACTAAGCAGAACGAAATATGAACGCCTGCAGAGTTATATATATTGTTTTTATTTATTTATTCAGTTGATTTCTTCTTTTATGCTAATTTTAATCTTCTTAGCGTTTTTTTAATCAATAAAAACGTAGTTTGGTCCAACTTTTCTTTAGTCAGAAATGTCCTGATGATCCGTTTCGCCGAAAACCTAGGTAGATTTTTTCTGACTCTGCAGGCATTTATATATATATATATGAATGCCTGCAGAGTCAGAAGCTACTCATACACTCATTTATACTCAGACGCTTGCATCTACATATATATATATATACGTTATTGACCCTAAATATATGCACAGAAAAACTTACAGTTCTGTAAATATATATCTTTACATGTATCTTTACTTGTACTTATATCGAATTATAGCTGGTGTACTGAACCCCTACCCAGACATTGGGAGGTTACTAGTGCTCTGATGGCAACTATATGCTTGAGGAAACTCAGAAAAATCTCTTAAAAATAACAAGAATACAAATACGAAAATATTCAAATTACTTTAAAATATTTCTAAAACCTTTCCTCACGAAACTCCATATTCATAAATCAATTTATTTGTAAATGAATGAGTACAAAAAATTTTATTAGAATTAGATTAATTGTTGATTATGTGTTAGATATGAAAAAATTGAGTTGTAACTTGTCAATCAAATTTCGTGTAAACAGCTTTTCAAATTCAAAATCACCCGTTTTCTTCTATTAACCGAAGTTTTATATAAGATTTTTATCTCTTCATTCTTCTTGCGAACGATTCAAAGTGAAATACAGTAAAATAATCCGTCTTTTGCAATTTAGGGCGCTTTCGTAATCATTTCGTTTATCTATAAATATACCTATATTTTTGTTAGGGGCGTACCATTTTAAAAACTTCGGATTCGATTTTGTCCTGGTATTGGCCGCTGAAAAAATAGTATGAATGGGCACTCATAGAAGAAGAAGAAGAAGAAGAAGAAGAAGAAGAAGAAGAGAGGAGGAAGAAGAAGAAGAAGAAGAAGAAGAAGAAGAAGAAGAAGAAGAAGAAGGTAACTAAATTATCGCTCAATATTGGTATTTATAAGCATATTTTCTGTCTTTGTTACGAATGCACAACCCGGCATCTGTCCTAGACAATGACTCGCATAAACTCCTATGGGACTTTAACATACAAACGGATCACTTAATCCCGGCCAGAAGACCAGACCTCATAATAATAAAAAAAAAAAAAAAAAAAAAACGAGAATCTGCAAAATTGTCGACTTTGCTGTCCCGGCGGACCACAGAATAAATCTGAAGGAAAGTGAAAAGAAGATAGGTACCTCGACCTTGCTAGAGAAATAAAAAAACTGTGGAACATGAAAGTAACGATTGTGCCAATTGTGATAGGTGCGTTAGGCACAGTAACTAAAGGATTATTAAAGGGCCTGGAGGACTTGGAAATTGGCGGACGGGTGGAGACTATCCAAACGACAGCATTCCTAAGGAAAGCCAGAATACTGAGACGAGTCCCGGAGACTTGAGGAGACTTGCTGTCACTCAAACTCCAGTGAAAAACCATCAGCTAACACTGATGTGAAAAACTCTAAAGAAGTAAATAATAATAATAATAATTAGAATAACTGTAAGAGTAATATCACAGTTATTATAATTATTATAATTATTTTAATTATTATAATTATTGTTCGAGTAATGGTAGTACCTGTTAAATTAAAATCTTTCGTGTTTTGTAAAGTAATTAAGAGTAGAGAGGGGTGGAGAAGAAAAAAGGTACCCCTCCCCACCAAAAAACAAAAACAAAACAACAACAACAAAAACCAGGGCGGAAGGAACATAAATGCTCACTCAAAATTTCAAAGACGCCAAGTGCAAAGTCAAAGAAATGGAAAGCTGCTAACATGCTATAATCCCTAACTGATGACCGAGAAGCTAATCATCGTTCAAATATTACGTGGTGCATTCAATAGGTTTCCAGACTTTTTTTTTGGTACAGGCATTTAAAATTGTCGTAGACTCTTGAAAATTCATTATGTTATTGCTATACATCTTATGAGATGACTGACCAATTTTTAGGATTTCAGGTTCAAATGAACTGCTACAGCAGCAATTGGAATACATCCTACTAAAGCCTGATTGTCACAGCTGGTGAATTTCAAAAAAGCAATCTGGACATGAGTACACTTTAGAAGAAAGATATGCAATAAAATTCTGTTTTAAACTTGGAAAAAATGCCACAGAAACGTATGGAATGCTTCAGACTGCTTTTGGAGCATCTTGCATGAATCGAGCATCAGTTTTTGAGTGGCATAAGGGATTCAAGGAAGGCAGGGAGTCTGTGAGGGATAATGAGAGGTGTGGGGAGGAGTAAGGACGTCAATACACCAGAGCTGATTGGCCAAACGATTAGGGTTAGGGCTACTATGTTGTGGTTTAAGGGAGTTCAGGAAGAGATTTCGTAAGAAGAGCCAGCACTCTTCAAATCGGGTCAGTGGCATTTCCACCGGGACAATGCACCAGTCCATAACTCCATCTTTGTCACAGACTATTTGACCAAGATGGGCATCAAGACAGTTCCTCACACCTCATATAGTCCAGATCTTGACCGTGAGACTTTTGTTTATTCCCTAAGCTCAGAGGCTGTCGTTATGAGACAATTGAGGAGATGAAAGAGGCTGTGACGAAGGTCATTGATACGCTCACACAGGATGACTTCCATGGGGCCTTCCAGAAGTTTTGGGAACGGTACAAGTGCATTGCAGCCGGAGGAGATTACTTCGAAGGGGACTAGAGTTTTATGTGTGTACTCTCAGTAAAAGTGCCCATACGAAAAAAGGCTGGAAACTTATTTAATAATCCTCGTAAATCTCAACATTCACATATCTTCAATAACACGCACACATATACACCCACCCATATCTTGAATAACACACTCATATATACACCCCCATATGTATATATATATATATATATATGATTAAGTAAGACAAAAGCCTCGATTCAGCCTAATCTATAATTGATTCACTCCCGTTTTCGTATTTGTCGTTTCTCATCTAGATGAAATGAATACAAAGAGGCAGCGTATTTTTTCAATTTCAAATTTGAAGCAACGTTATGAAATGCCTTCAACATTTTCCTGCGAATTCTTCCTCTTACCACCAATAAAAGACCTCGTTTTTGTAAATTCCGCTCCAACATGTTGTTCCTCTGGAAACTTATTTAATGATCCTCGTAGTATCTGTCGCTGGTTTTAAGGAAATTACTTCTGTTATTTGTCAGTCTAAGAATAACCAAATTGAAAATAATCCTGACAGAGCTTAATCCTACAATAACTGGTCCCCATAGTCAATTGCTTAGGACCTAAAATATCTCTGAATTTTAAAAGTAGTATAAATGTGAACTTTTACTAAGTTAAAACTCATACCCTGTCATTCCCTCCCGTATATTCTTTAAAAGGAGAAAAAGAAAGCTGAGGGGAAAAAACTTTTTGTGACCCACTTAAGATTTTTTTAAAGAAAACCAGAACACATCTGTGTCAGGTTCGCAGATTTTAAACAATCCCTGGGTCTGGTATAGCCACAAAATACATCCCATTGTCACGTGATAGCCCACGGAGACGAAGAGGTAAGACTGATACTATCCTCCTGTGTTGAATCAGCACTATTTAGCAGTCAAAAAGTGACCGTTAAGAGAGAATGTGGGTCACAGAGGGGATAAACAGATGTTGGTACTTAGTGACCTCAGGTCGCCGGACATCGGAAGGGGAAAGAGAGAGAAGCCAAATGATTGGCTGGGACCCCAAAGCGGAAGTGGGGCTCCCTTCCCCTCAGCGGAAGTAAATAGGAAGAAATTCAGTTTTTGAGCAAGGCTGGTGGCAGGCGAACCATAGCCATTTTACTCCGGGCTGAAGACAAAAGATTAACTGAGACACGAAGGACTCCAAGATCCTTCAAGCCAGTATTAAAAACAGAACAAAGTCTATTAGCCCGTAAAAGAAGAACGATTCTCCAGTGGAACCCCGTCGAAAATAAGATAAGTAACTTTGGGGACATTTTTCCTTTATACTCAAATTTCGTTTACCACTCTCTCTTTCTCAATTTGAAGAAGGATAAAAGCCAAGAAAAGACATTTATATTCATGGACTGTCCACTTATATGTTTTGACACTCTGAACGTATATATATAACCGTAGTAAAGGAATTTATGTATTTTCATGTTACCATGTGGTCTATGTTGTTACTTCATGCTTTCTTTTCAGCTTCTATTCGCCTTATGTTATCTTGCTTGGAATTGTCCTATTAATTCCTAAAGTATCACACGGGAAACCGGAGTTGCCGACTACTACAATACTAATATTATTACAACTAAAACCTATAGGCTCATTATCTTCCATTGTCTCGGGGAAGGAAGAAAGCGGCCTGGTGGGTGTGTGATAGTGTGAAATTTGGAACCCCTTGCCAGCGGCGGTCAGTCTGGTCCTAAATTATTCCCTCACGTAATATGCCAGTTCTTATATGCCTGAGAGAAAAACTCTGAACCGGACTTATTCTGTAGGGGATCAAGTGCCAACCTGCCCCGTCTTCACACGTGCGAAAATAAAGTCCCATTTTGGGATTTTAGTCAATTTGCAGTCACACCATGATAAAAAAGTTGAATCAAAATATGACAAAATGTGGGACCCTGGCAACAGGCTTGGGTGTCATAATCGGCAGGTGCTTTCTTGATAGCCGACATGGAAGACCCAATCGTCATCCTGCGAATGTTGGCTATTCTTTTTTCAGGTACACGAATGACGATTAAAGGAAACACACAAATCAGAGACGCTAACATAAAACATGGACTGTGGAAGAAAAGAAACTTGCTCTACACTGCTATTTTATGAGCAACCCTACACAAAGAAAATATAGAAAAAGAATGATAGAGATCTGGCAAGAATGCACCGGTTTTCAGACAACAAGCCAAAGATTTGTTGACCAAGTTAGGACAATAAAGTTATTTTTCTGACCTTGAAATACTAGAAATACGCCAGAAAATAATTAATGAACAAGATAGCAATACAATATCAGACAATCCAAGTATTGACAAAGAAAATCAGTCTAACCGAAACGAACCGCTAACTTCGGAAAATAGAAACATCACATAATCAAAAAACGCACAAGCAAACAACCCAGAGCAAACACTAACATAAGAACAAAAAGTAAATCTAGAAAATTAAAATAGAATTATGAACGGGGAAAAGACGACCTGACCATTACTAAGAAACATAGAATGGAGAACAGTCAAGACGAAAACGGTAAAAATAAATCAAGTACTAACTTATATATCAACAAATAATATAACCTAATTAAATGAACTCATCTAAGCAGGAGCGAAATTAGTTTGTGAGAAAATTGGTATCCCCTGCAAAAGCACGAAGAAAAATCAAAACCAGGATGGGAAATTCGCCTGGAAACGCAGATAAAAAATGTACGAAAACAGGCCAAAATGATAAAACAAAGGAAAGACGCTGGAACACGTAGAGACAAAAAGGAAAAGGCAACACAAGGGAAAATTACAATACAAGTTGAGGAAATAAACCAGAAAGTACTGGCGAAAGAAGGAAGATTAAAGAGATATCGATAAAACGTAAAACAATACAGACAAAACAGGACATTCCAAAAGAACGAATGGAAATTCTATCAACAACTGCGTGGGGAGATGACACGAAAACATACCAACAACCGGACGCAAGAGAAACCGAACAATTTTTGACCAAAATATGGTAACCTAGAGAACATAACAAAAAAGCCGAATGGATAAGCAAATTGACAGAATAATTAAAAGGGCTTGACAAAGGGCCGATAGCGGAAATACACATCGATTTACTCAAAACCACATTAAAAAAATATCAAATTGAAAAACGTCAGGCAATGATGACACAAGAAGCACATGTACCCAAATGGATGACCAAAGGAAAGACCACATTGATCCAGAAGGACCCCCTCAAGGGAATAGCCCCCAAAAACTGCAAACCCATAATCTGCCTCGCGATGATCTGGAAAATATTTGCAGCACAAATAAGGGAAGAGATTGACTACTCACTAACAGGCCGTGGATTGTTCCCTGAGGAACAGAAAGGATGCTGCAAAGGATCCACTGGTACAGCGCATCCTCAACGAGGGTAAGATACGACAGAATAATTTAGCTATGGCCTGGATTAACCACAAAAAGGAATATGATATTTGTCTGGCGAAAGAATTTGGACAAAATGCCTCCATTTTGTGACTAGCGTCGTTGAAAATACTTATTTAGACATGAATAAAGTGAACTTCATATTATTGAATATTTCTGCCCAGCCAAACTTTCGTCAATTGTCGTTCTAACCTGCATAAACGTTATTGCATAAGAAAGATTTTAGTAAATTGTTTCCATGATGAACTGGACATCATTCGCTTTTCCGGAAACGAATTTGCTTCCGATCAAAAGTGTTGCAATTTATTTTCTTGAATCATAGCATATGCTTTCTACGATTTGCGCAATATACAGCGACATGGACTTATCTTATCTGTGCAATATACAATGAAATTGACTTATATCATCAAATCGAGTACTGTTAGCCTCAATCACCTTGCTGAAAATTTATACCCTGTTTTTAATCACACAGAAGAGGCCATAAATAACTGGGAAAGAAGAAGAAGAAGAAGAAGAAGAAGAAGAAGAAGAAGAAGAAGAAGAAGAAAGGAAAATTAAGAAGAATTGAAGATAAAGTAAAAGAAGGAACCAAAAGATAAAGAAGAAAAAGAAAAACAAAAAGTTTAATCAGGAACTAAGAAAAAGAAGAGGTAGATTAAGAAGCAAAAGTGGTTGGTTGGTTTTATAGCATTTCGACACTTGTTATGCCAAAGTAGTTGTAATTTACCTAGCAGTTTGCTCAGATGTGGCACAAGGCCGTTTTAATAGGGCACTCAATGAGAATCGAACTTACTCGCGAAGGTTTGATAGTCTAGCTTGCTACATCACCAGGGGTGCCTTTGTTATTCCAAAGTAAGTTGCTTACAGTACTTATGCTCTTAAGTGGTCACTCATTTATTTACTGAACAAACTAGTTGCTGCTTAACTTTGGTACTTTCAGTGTGACTTGTTTGCTAGCAAAAGAGAAATGATTACAAAGAAGGAAAAAAGGAGGTGGATGACTAGAAATAAGAAGAGGGGGTAATAGTAAAAAGTAGGAACGAAGAAGTAGAAGACTTATCTTATTTCTGAGTTTAGCTTGAAGCAATGGCTGACGACGCCAATGGCAACGAATGGCGCGAAAGATTTGCAGAATGTAGTGAATCACCAATGACGTCTGATTAGATAGAATTTATTTTCATTATATTTCTTTTTATTTCTCATGTTTTAAACTATGACTATTCTTTTCATTTATTTATTTCCAGACTGGTTTCACTTGTTGTTTCTTTGTGCCCAATGTTTATCTAGAAGAATCAAAATGAAATATATGAATAAATGTAAATAGAGACGATGGTTTTCGCCTGGCGTGGACGTAAAACAAACAGCTGCACTTCCAATTCAGACCGTGGTGCTCAGAAAGGCATAAATATAAATATTGTTCACTCTTGAATATACAAGAAACAATTACAAATTTATTTATATACTTACATAAAGATAAGTAAATTCTTCAAAAAACATACCTACATCAACCTTCCCCATCTACATTGCAAATGCTAGACTCGTATCTCACATTATTTTATCTCCGCGTCTCATTTTCTTTCTCACTCTCTCTCTATTTTTGCCACACACACACACACACACACACACACACACACACACATATATATATATATATATATATATATATATATATATATATATATATAACGTTTGGAATAAAATTTGGAATGAGAAAAAAAATACGGAAAATTAAATTGATATGTTTTGCTATAAGGATAGGGTCATCTGAAGTGAAATTTTATTTCGTAAAAATAAAGACTACATGTAACAAGAATAGAAATGTGTTGCTTTTTATAGTTTGTCATTTTTTGCTATTATGATTTTATTTATGAAAAGTAAATAGAATAAAACAGAAATATTAAACCTTTTTATTTTACTAAACGTGACATGGCATTTGTTCCTTTGCCAAACGTAGACTTCGTTTTTGTGAAACAAAATTTAATTTCTGATTTAGCTATTTTTATAGAGAAATATGTATATTTAGTTTTTCGTATTGTTTCCCTTCTTTCATTCAATATATATATATATATATATATATATATATATATATATATATATATATATATATATTTACTATTTATTATTATCATTATTCTTATCAAAGATATGGTAAGCAACAAACACCCTGATGAAACAGCAAAAAAATAATGACTGTCCATTTAAGCGGAAAAAAACAATGAACTGATATGCGAACAGAGAAAAAAAATCAAAGAATAGTTTGAATCCAGGAAGAAATAATCGTCGCTTATTTGAAAATCACAAACGGATCGAAAGAAACTGATGTAAGCTAAATCAGTGGATATTATATTATATTATACAGTATACATACATATATATATATATATATATATATATATATATATATATATATATATATATATATATATATATATATAAAACCAAGAATAAGCAATGTTTACATAATTATTTATATTAAGATATCTATTAGATTATTATTAATTATGGGTATTTTTACGGCAACCCTTTTAATACTGAGCCCAATAAATAGTGATATAGATAATGAAACAACGGCACAGGAAAAAGAAACACACACACACACACACACAGCGACACACACGTATATATATCATCAAGTCTTGTGGACAACACGGAGTTCTCTGACTCTCTCTCTCTCTCTCTCTCTCTCTCTCTCTCTCTCTCTCTCTCTCTCTCGTTATTCGTCGTCATCGTTCATCCATTCCTGTCAGGTCCCTTTGTCTGCATTCAGTGTCCTTACAGAATTGATGTAAGTCTTTTCTGGCCGACTAACACCGGTGTGTAGGAGTCCATAACTGAACGTAGCATACGATATCGTTCTTACTTCTTCAACAATGCCCACCATATATTGTTCGTCTTACTTGGGAGGTTTGTGAGATGGGAGGTAAGTGTCCGTACAGCTGCTGTTTTGTTAGGTGTTGCTTCTAAATTTTGTTCAAAACAGCACGAAGAAGCCATCCCCAATTTAAGTGGCTCGTAAGAGGGAAGATCTAAAAATAATGCTCTCCAAAGATAAAGGTAAATGTTGGTAGTATGCCAGTAGAAGTTGCATTTTCTTAACACTATCTCATATGTGTTTTTGCCTTTTTTACAGCTGGACAACAATCTGTCAAAATGGTGAGTGACATGAAAGCAAAAGTGTGTTATATAATATCTCCAATCGGAAAATATTTGTACCCATTATCATTCATCGGCAGTTAATGAACATGTGCAGAGACCTAAATAATGAGTCCTGAGAATGAAATGAAACTGCATATTGTGATGAGGCTCCAGTTCTGGAACTCTATAGAGTGTGACGTCACCCTTTTGTGGTCATTACTCTCAGTTTTCGTCTGATGCAGAGAGGTAGTACTTGTTAGGAACCCGTTTATGGATCAAATAAATTAATGTACAAATTATTGCCATTCGATGGAAATACTTAAAACCATGCAACCGTGTGAAAATTATTTGTATTAAAATAGTTAGTTGAAGCATATAGTTGTTTATATATAATTTAAATGAAATTATAAAAGTACTTCAGAGGTCGATTATTTCTTTAACTGCATATCAACACCTTATGGGTTATTTAATGCTGAAATTTAGTCTATTTGTAAATGTTTCGTTGCAGTTATAACTATATTTTCATGATCGAATTGCATTTTTAATATATTCTTTATTTTCCTATGACTTGTTTACATATAGTTATCTGTTATCAAGTATTCCTATCAAATTCAAATAATTTACATCCATTTGTATGGCTTCAAGTATTCCTATCTAATACAATTGATTTATTTACAATTATATGATTTAAAGCAACTATTCCTATTTCAGAATAATTTATTATCATGAAATTCGTTTTCACGCCTTATTTCTCTTCTGTTTTCTGATTGAGAAAGATTAAATATTTCTCCGCCAATATATGAGTCCCAGTATAAGTCATTCTAAAATAAATTTTAAATAATGGCCACTGAAAAAGTTTTTCCAGACAAGTAGTTAATTGAATAGGGATTAGGAAAGTTATTCGCATTACCCTTTTTTGTTTGCAATAGAAACACAATTCCCGTTAAATTTTTACTTTCAGGGCTTTTATTAATTGATTCAATACCCAGCAGGCGTTGTAAAATGTTACTTTGCATATGAAACTGCCAAGTGTATGTACGTATGTATACATGTATATATCCTTGAGGACATTAGGTGTTCCTGGCCAGTGTGGTTCGACGAAAATACTTGACAAATGAGAGAGAATCGCAAAGATTAAAGATTATAGTTTATGGACAGCTGCAATATCTTAACTTGTTATATATTAGCTTTCAAAACCAGAATACAGGCATTCATGGTTACATACATACATACACACAAACACACACACACACATATATATATATATATATATATATATATATATATATATATATATATATATATATTACAATATCGCATATAACCATTTTATAAGAAGTTTATTTTCTTCTAATCCAAAGCTACCTGTATTTTATTTTATTTTGTTTTTGTTTCTTTGTTCTAATGGTATATCAGCCTTTGTGGGTAATTTAATGCCAAAGATATACTTGTCTAAAGGCAAAAGAAGGAATAAGAGGGTTTATACCCTTCTAGAGGGTATTAGTCAGAAATTGAACGTGATACCGCGACTGGAGGTCGAAATCGTTATGTCAATCCTGCTCGTTAACCACGACGACGCCACTGGAACACCCCCACCCTCAGGATTTTATTTCTAGTAGAGCATTGAATGCTGAAGAGGAAAAGACTCAACTGATTGTATAAATCTCTTGAAGTCAATTTCTTTAGAACTAAATGCAGTAGTAAAAATAAAGGCTGTCACACCAAATATTGATTTGAAATAACTTCTTTTGAGGGTGGGGAGTATCAGTATATTCATATTTTTTATTACAGTGTTCAATACTGTATTATTCAGTAACATATTTAGCAATACCTTATAATATCTGTTTAGCTTGTGTAATAACGAGAACAGTTAACGATTACTAACATTTTTATGGCAACAAGAATAGTTAATTAAATTTATTATAATTTGTGATTTACTTAATTACTATTCACAATTAATTTTAGTTTATAGAAATTATTTTGTTTGAAAAATCCTTCAGAAATAATTATGCTATAGTGATGCATTATAAATGATTTTATTATAAGATACATTGGGCACGATTTGGCATTAAAATGAACTGAAATGTTTTGGTAATAAAATGCATTAAAATGGTTTTACTATTGGGTGTACGGGAAATTGTTTTACAGTAAAAATGAAGCAGAAATAAATTTTGTATAAAAATGCAAAGTACTGATTTTACTATTAAACTACATTGGAAATAATTTTTCTATAAAATGCGACAGAAATGATTTTTTTAAAAACACACGAAAAATGATTTTATAAAAATATGGGAAATTACTTAAAAACACTTCTTAAATTTGATAAATGTCAAATAATTTTGTTAGGATCACTTAATTTTTTAAGACAATCAATTTTGATCTTTTCTCAAATCCTAGGCATGAACAATAAATAAGTTAATTGATAGTGATGCACTTTTTATGTACATTACAGAGTGAAACTGTCTCCAAATTTCTGCAAAATTTGTTTTGTATATCCTTCCATTATGAATATCATACTTGAAATATAAAGACGTAAAAGGAAAACTGATTTGTGTCATTGAGAGAATTTACATAATTCTGGAATTTAGCTGAAATGTGTTCAGTCTTATTGAAATACTTAGAAACACAGCATGATAAATAAATGGATATATTGCATGAAATAGGAAAATGCTCAAAGAGGAAATGTGTAATTGTCATTTGAAGTTGTTAGAGTAATCAGTCTATTTTTATTTCGAAATGTCAGGTTTCGGAATCCGTCCATGTTTATCGACATCCTTCTGACTTCCAGACATTTATTGATCCCTTGATTGTCTCATTGAGTCCCGGAATTGATTTAGGCCTCTTTAGAAATACGCGAGTTAACGTTTATATAGTTGGTTGGTTTTATGTTATAGCAACTTTTGTAAGGTTAATTCATGTCAAAGTAACTTTAACAGTTACACGAGGCAAAAATAATTCCTCTCAATCATTTTAACGAACTAAACATTCCATTATCTCAAAAAGATCAGATTTATAGAGTGCACCATACTTGGTTTATAGAGTGGACCATAGTTGATTCAGAGAGTGGACCATACTTGATTTGGAGAGAGGAACTTGATTTATAGAGTAGACCGTACTTGATTTATAGAGTGGACCTTATTTAATTTATAGACTGGATCTTATTTGATATATAGAGTGGACTTTATTTGATTTATTGAGTAGACCATGCTCGATTTATAGAGTGGATTTTATTTGATTTACATAGAGGACTATACTTGAATTATAGAGTGGACCTGTTTTGATTTATAGCGTGGACCATTCTTGATTTATAGAGTAGACCTTATTTGATTTATTGAGTGGACATTATTTGATTTATAGAGTCGACGATACTTGATTTACAGAGGAGATCATACTTAATTTATAGAGTGGGCCTTTTTTTTATTTAGTGAACCATACTTAATTTGTACAGAGGACTTTATTTGATTTAAATAGTGGACCTTATTTGATTTATATAGTGGACCCTACTTGATTTATATAGTTGACCATACTTGATTTATAGAATGGACCTTATTTGATTTATAGAATGGACTTTATTTGATTTATTGAGTAGACCATACTTGATTTATAGTGGAGATGATACTTAATTTATAGAGTGGACCTTTTTTTATTCATATAGTTGACCATACTTTATTCATAGAGTAGACCTTATTTAATTTATAGAGTGGACCTTATGTACAATATTTACAATTAACACTATGTGCGAAATGGACATATAATGTTCATTACGATAGAACATAGGAATCTCAAAATTCGAAAACACGTAACGACTTCTTGTTCAGGTACGAAACCTTTTTATTAACTTTGAGTTAAAGGTTTCGACGTAAGGAGGAGAGACGCAGTCTTCTATGCTGTCTTATTCATTTGGCCCCCATCTCGAGCGGCCCCCCATAGGGTGCAAGTTCGTCTCGCGTCTGCGAGCTCCAGAAGTCGATCCTTCTCGTTTGGCGTCTAATTCTCAACTCGTTAACTTTCTTCAAATCTCACACAAACCTCCGCGCGCTTCCGGTGCGTGACGTCACCCGCACCCTGTCACCGCGTTTCGTCTCGGACTATTATGACATCTGGGTGACACCTCCATCTGCCCACGCGCACCCGCGTTAACACCTGCCTCAATGTTGCACCCAACTAACCCATGCGCTGAGCCGAAAGGTTATCAGCCTAACTAAACTCAAAGGCATGAACCGAAATCCCATGGCTATTATATAACACTTATTTGATTTATATAATGTGTAGCACTATGGGGGTAGGCTGCCAAAGCAGACGATTCAATTGTCTGTTTTGGCGCGAAACCAGACAAAGGATTCTTGGACATGAAATCTCGCCGTACCCGGAAGTGGTACGGGGAGGCGAATGAGAGTTGACGACGCGACCCAAGAGAGAGGCAAGGACCAGAGAGAGGCAAGGACCAGAGAGAAGAGTTGGTAGTTGGACAGGAGAGTTGAGAGTTGCGGCAGGAGACCACGGAGGGCAGTCGAGACTGGACAAGAGAGAGGCGAACAGCAGAAGTTGGCGTGGAAGAACGGAGGGGCAGTCAACACCAGACACAGAACAGAGAGGCGAGGAGAGAAGATAGGGTCCAGTGAAGAAGAGTCTCAAGATGTCTGATTCCAGTAGCATTGTGGAATTTTCGCTAGTAACCCGCGCTAGCGTTAGTCCATATCTGCTATCAGGAATGCACATGCATGTAGTGTTGCATACCTTCCTCTGCTCTTGGTAACCCCAAGCTTTGTTTGTTCGTTTGTCTTTCTATTTTCTCCTGTCTCCCTCGATCGTATTCTTGTGTAGGTAAAGAAATGTGCGTTGCCCCCTCGAACCACTAGTTGATCACCGGCCGGCTAAGAAGTGAGATGGTTAGAAGACAGAGATAATGTGGTGGGGGTGAGGGCGTAGCGTTTTACATTGGCGCCGTTGACCAGGATGAAAAAAAACCTGATGAAAAAAAAAAAAAGGAATGAATCGAGGGATGAAGGAGTCGGGAAGCGAGCGGACGAAGAAAAAAAAATGCAATAAGGACCCTGCGAGCAACGAGAAAAGAAAAGAAGGAAAAAGAAAACGAAAGAAACAAAGAAAAAGAAAAAAAAAAGATTGTAAAGGAAGAAATCTACAAAGGTAGGAATACACATTCCCCACCCACCTGCACTCGAATATAAGAACAAAAAAAAAATTTTTTAGATTAAGGATATCTAAAATGTAGAGAGAGAAAAAAAAAAGAACCCAAGTAATCTATTTCGTTTGTGTGTGTGTGTATGTATGTTTAAGCCCCTCATAACTGCTGATTTTTTTTGTTGTATTTTTGTTAGAAGGGAAAGAAAGAATTTATTCCCCTACCCTCCTCGCACACTTATCTTGACCAGTAGAATTCAAATGATTTTTTTTTTGCTTTGCAGTTTCCATAGTATAATCATCCTTAAGTGATAGGACCAGTGGCTTAAAAAAATATTGTCCCTTCTGAGAAGTTTTGTAGTACTTTTTATGCTAGAGAGGTGATAAGTCACCGATTAAAAAAAAGAAAGATTTGTTAGATTAAGGAAATTTTAAGATGTAGAAAAAAAAAACAAGTAATCTATTTCGTTTTTGTGTGTGTGTGTGTATGTTTAACCCCTTAGCTGCTGATAATTTTTGTTGTATTTTTGTTAGAAGGTAAGGGAAGGTCTTCTTCCCCTACCCGCTTTTCACACTTAACTTGACCGGTAGAATTCAAATGCTTTTTTTTCCTTCTTCGTAGAAGTTTCACATAGTAATTTTTATACTTAAGTGTTTGGACCAGTGGCTTAAGAAAGAAAGTTAGTCAGTTCTGTGAAGTTTTATAGTAATTTATTTTATGCTGGAAAGGTGATAAGTCACCGATTAAAAAAAAAAAAATTTTTTTTTTTGCTGCAAGGTTCACTAAAAGAAAAAAAAAATTGTGGTATTTCAAAACCCCAGAGAAATTAGAGAGAAAGTGAGATTTCTAGGTTAAAATCGACTGGTCAAAGTCGGATCATCCGAGTGCAGAGGGTAGAAGGTGGAGGAAAGCTTCTACCACAAAAACAAAAAAAAAATGGAAAATATAAAAAAAAAAAAAAAAAAAAAAAGAATGGCGGAAAAATTTGAACAAAGAAAAAGAAGGAAGAACAGATAAAGTCATGAAAAAGAAAGAAAAAAAAAGAAAGAAAAAGAGAGAACGAAAAGTAGAAAGAAAGAAAGATTGCTAGGGAATTTTTGTCACTGCATCCATGCCTGTCTCAGTTAAAAAAAAAAAAAGTAAACTTTGGATTTTAGGAAGAAAAGAAAGTTTTTTTTTTTTTTGTGGATTTAAAAAAAAAAACGGTTGGAAGCAAACGCTATCCCCTCCCACACCACCCCCGGTAGAGGGAAGAATTCAAGTGGACAGGAGAGAAGGAAAGAAAGACGCAAAGAGAAATGGTGGAAGTGGGCAGAGATCTCAAGGGAAGAGAGACAAGGGTTAGAAGGTGGATGCGTGACAGATTCCTTCAGAACAATTTTATTTTTATATATTTGTCAATTGTAGTTATTTTATTTCTTTTTTATTTTTTGTCCGCGAATTGTTTATTATTAATTTTTTTTTTTTTTTTTAACTTGTGTGGATTTTTTTTGCTATCCTTTGTTTTTGTTGTTTGTTTGTTTTTTTTGTTATACTTGCCTTGTTTTTTGTTGGTTTTGGGGGACTGGGCTTACCGTGTCATTTGCTTTGTTGTTTATTGTTATTTGTTTATTCTTTTTTTTTAAAATTTATTTTTATTTTATTTATTTTTTTATTTTTATTTTTTTTTTTTACCTTCATGAATTTTCTGGGTTTATTTTTTGTAAGTTTAACTGCTCTTGGCACTTCTTCACTTCGTCTGATCGTGTTCCCCTGGGGGGGTTGGGTGCACGGGAGCCCCGTTTCGCGGACTGGTATCGAGGGGTAGTAAGTTATACAAGTGATGATTTGGGAGGGCGAGTGGCCTGGTTGACATGGAATTGATGAAATGGTACCGAGGAAACGGTTGACGATGGGTTGGGAAGACGATACCTGGGCGCGGGGCGGTGTCCGGTTGCTCCTTCCCCCTGGCTGGTCATGGCTGGACGATCTGGGAGATGGTGTCAATTGCTTTGTTTTTTTTTTTCTTATCTTTTGAAAATCCATGGTGATTGATGGCTGAGAGACTTGCTTTGTTTGTTGCAGGGGGGCAGTGAAGGCCCCCAGGTTGGGAAGTGAATTCCACAGTGCTTTCTGGAACATTACTCCTGTTACGACACCGATCGAACTGCGGAGATTACTGATGCTCCCACGTCGTAAGGAAAGGGGGGGAGACAAGTCCAAAAATACTCCTGAATTGTTGCGTAGGGGTGGTTAAAATTCCCCTGTGTTCTGATGGGTTGAAGAATGGGGTGAAATGTTCGAAAATTGAATAATGTTGGAGGTGAATGGAAAAATCCTCCTGAAATTGTCGGGTAGGGGTGGTTAAAATTCCCCTGTGTTCTGTTGGGTGGGGGCGGGGCGAATTGAAGAAAAATTGAATACTGTTGGAGGTGAATCGAAAAGTCCTATCGGAATGAAGAATAGGGATGAGTCAGGAGACCCCAGAATTGTTCACAGGAGAGCAAGGTGGAAGAGCTGAATCCAGCAATATTTTTTTTTTATTTTTTAAATTTTTTTTTTATGTGTATGATGACATGGTGTTGTTATACTATTTATTATTTTTTTTTAGGGGACGACCGAACCCCCTTAAAATTTTGTAAGTTCGGTTGTTACTTCCTATAAATGTTCTTGTTTTTTTTTTTTGCTTGTTAAATCGTGTTGTAATTTATTGAGAATGAATGACAAGGGTAAGAGAGGGAGGTATGTAGCACTATGGGGGTAGGCTGCCAAAGCAGACGATTCAATTGTCTGTTTTGGCGCGAAACCAGACAAAGGATTCTTGGACATGAAATCTCGCCGTACCCGGAAGTGGTACGGGGAGGCGAATGAGAGTTGACGACGCGACCCAAGAGAGAGGCAAGGACCAGAGAGAGGCAAGGACCAGAGAGAAGAGTTGGTAGTTGGACAGGAGAGTTGAGAGTTGCGGCAGGAGACCACGGAGGGCAGTCGAGACTGGACAAGAGAGAGGCGAACAGCAGAAGTTGGCGTGGAAGAACGGAGGGGCAGTCAACACCAGACACAGAACAGAGAGGCGAGGAGAGAAGATAGGGTCCAGTGAAGAAGAGTCTCAAGATGTCTGATTCCAGTAGCATTGTGGAATTTTCGCTAGTAACCCGCGCTAGCGTTAGTCCATATCTGCTATCAGGAATGCACATGCATGTAGTGTTGCATACCTTCCTCTGCTCTTGGTAACCCCAAGCTTTGTTTGTTCGTTTGTCTTTCTATTTTCTCCTGTCTCCCTCGATCGTATTCTTGTGTAGGTAAAGAAATGTGCGTTGCCCCCTCGAACCACTAGTTGATCACCGGCCGGCTAAGAAGTGAGATGGTTAGAAGACAGAGATAATGTGGTGGGGGTGAGGGCGTAGCGTTTCACAAATGGACCATAATTGATTTATAGAGTGGGCCCTTTTTGATTTATAGAGTGGACCTTACAACGTACTACTACTCAAAATCAGAGTGGAGCTAGATGCAATAGTAATGAATAGGTGTTTCCACACTCTCCAGAGAAACAATTTCAAAATTGGATGGAGTTTAAAATACGATTTTTTGTTAGTTCTTACCCCTCAGAGCACGGAATACAGTTGGTATATCAGGCATTAACAAGAGGGAAGCTGTATATAGTAGACATAAGAACAGATTTTTTCCATTGATAAACATAGATCATTTTTGATGTATTTGTACATTCTCTGATTATTCTATGCCTAAAACTTATAAATATGATTCTATCAAACTGCTATTATACACATAAATCAACATTTTTAAAAAATTATCAGTTGTCAGTTTGTATGTGAACTTTTTGTTTGTGCTTTAGGGAGAATTCCAGGTATTATATATTCCAGTATGAATGGAAATTTATTTAATATACACATTAGGAAAATATTCTGCTGATCAATAATGATACATAAAAAGAAATCTATTCAAGTTTTCTTTATTTAAATTGTAATAAATATAAGAATATACAATGTATAATTCATTGCAATCTTCATGATCGTTAAAGTGTATTAGTATCAAAAGAAGTATTTTCCCACTCCAAAGTTTATATGTGTATATATTGAACTATTTGAAAGATTTTATTATTTTCACTTTATACGAGTTTCCACTTCACCTCTAACGGGTATTTTTCACTGAATTCTGAGAACGACAACTCTCCTTAGATCTTTTCAAAGCATTGTAGCTGATTTTAACAGTGTGTATGGTTTTTGTGATCTTCAATTCCCGTATTTCCTTTTTCAGGCCTTTGATAGCCTTTCAAAGACCTCTAGTAACAACTGATATCACTGTCATCATCCTGTTATTCACAGCCTTCGAAACTCTCTGGCGTTCTGAGGCACCAAGAGAGGAAGTGTTGAGAGAGGATGAATCAGTTGGGTAAAAACCATGGCACTCCACAGAAACGAGCTGAAGGTGCACCTAGACTAAATAATTCTTCAGAAACGCTCGTTGGGGAAACAGGTTATTACAAATGGCTCTTTAAAAAAAAAACACTTGATTTTCGGTGACTTGTAAAATCTTTTGGTGAATTATTGTGATTTTTTTAACTGAAGGGTGTTACTAATCAGCTAAATTATTTTACCAGGTGCAATTATCTCGAGCAAACTGAAGATTTGTTTAAATTTACCGCGCCAAACTCAATAATTTAGGATTGACTTTAGATTTTGCCCTCTACCCCTTTTCAAGCACTCCCCCCCCAAAAAAAAACCCAGAAAATTTTTTAATTGAATCTTCTAGAATCAGGTGTCATGTAATTCTTTGCAAAGATATAAAAGAAATCCCCAACTTCTTTTACTTAGTAGCTAGCAAATATCTGAAGGTGTACACAGACTAAATTATTCTTCAGAATCGCTTGGTGGGGAAACAGGTTATTACAAATGGCTCTTTAAAAACACTTGATTTTCGGTGACTTTTAAAATATTTTGTAGAATTATTGTGATTTTTTAACTGATTTAATCGGCTGAATTATTTTACCAGGTTCAATTATCTCGAGCTAACTGATGATTTGTGTAAATTTACCTCGTTACCCTCCATATTACCCATCGACTTTCTCAATTGATAGACGTTTTTACCCAGTTTTTCACCGGAAAATCATCAGAAATCTCATGTAAAAGAATATCATAAGCCCATTTAGAACCTGTTTAAGTATAGGAAAAATAAAACTATAAAGGTGACAATTGAAAACCTTTAAGTAGCTCACTGTTTTAGTTCGGGAAGTAAAACAAAACAATAGCAGGACAACGGATTTTAACAAGTTAAAACTTAGGGTTATATATACTTCCTGTTTTTTTTTCGGTGATCCGCTGTTTATGAACAGTCAATATGACTGTTCTCGGTCACATCTGTGTCAGGCTCGCAGATCAAAAACACCCCCTGAGTCTGGTATAGCCACAATATACCATCCATGATAAAAATGTCCAATCTCAATATTACAAAATGTGGGACCTAGGCAACAGGCTTGGGTGTCATGATCGGCAGGTGCTCTCCTGATAGCCAACATTGGAGACACGATCGTCATCATGCGAATGTTGGCTGCTATTTTCAGGTACGTGAATGACGACATTAGCAACCACAAAGATTAGAGACCAAAACTCAAAACATTAACAAGGGGAGACAAATAACTTGCACTACACAGCTGTTTTAGGAGCAAGCCTTCGCGAAGAGGGTATTGGAAAAGAATGATAGAGATCTGGCAAAAATGTGCTAGTTTTCAGACTACAAACCAATATCTTGCCGATCAAGTTAGAACAATAATAAAAAAATGGGATGGTTTTCTGACCTTGAAATACTAGAAATACACCAGAAAACACAGAAGCAAGGTAATACAATTCCAAACACATCAAATGACGCAACCCAAAAACAACATACCAGAAATGAACAGCCAACTCTTGAAAATGAAAGACCACAGTACCAAGTAACCCTACAGAAACACTATCTCAAGAACAACAGACAAATCTAGAAAATCTAAAAAGAATTATGAATAGTGAGAAGACTACCCTTCCATCATTAAGAAACATAGAATGGAGAACATTTAAAACAGAAACAAACAAAATAAATCAAATACTACCTTACATAGCAACGAATAATATAACAGAGTTAAATGAACTAACCTATGCAGGGGCGAAATTAGTGTGTGAGAAAATTGGGGTACTCTCAAAAAGCACGAAGAAACAGTCAAAACCAGTATGGAAAATTCGTCTGGAAACGCAGATAAAAAATCTACGAAAACAGGCCAAAATGGTAAAAAAAAAGATCCTGGAATAAGTGGGAACAGAATGCAAAAGACAACACGAGAAAAAATAACAGTACAACTTAAGGAAATAAACCAGAAAGAAGGGAGACTAGAGATATCGACAAAGGATAAAACAATACCGACAAAACAGGACATTCCAAAACAACGAAAGAAAATTCTATCCTCAACTGGGAAGGCATGACACAAAAACATACAAACAACCAGACGCCAAAGAAACCGAACAATTCGGACGAAAATATGGCGACTGAAAAAGCATAACGAAAAGGCTGAATGGAAAAATAATATGACAAGAGAACTAGAAGGACTCGAAAAAGGCCCGAAAGCGGAAATACACATCGAACCACTAAAAAAAAAAAACGCTAAAAAAGATATCAAACTGGAAAACGCCAGGACATGATGGAATACATTGATTCTGGTTCAAGACATTCACCTTCATTCACGACAGAGTAACACTAGAAATGAAAGATTCACCAGTACCTGACTGGATGACCAAAGGAAAAACCATATTAATCCAAAAAGACCCAAGTAAAGGAATTGCTCCAAACAATTATAGACCCATAACTTGCTTACCGATTATGTGGAAAATATTAACAGCAAAAATAAGGGAAGAGATACACTACTTACTAACAAGCCGCGGATTGTTTCCTGACGAACAGAAAGGGTGTCGCAAAGGATCCAGAAGCATAGCAGAGTTACTCTACATAGATCAAGACATCCGAAATGAAAACAAAAAGAGACGGAAAAATATAGCTATGGCCTGGATTGAGTACAAAAAGGCATATGATATGGTTCCGCAAAGCTGGATAATAAACTGTCTCAAAATGTACAAAATATCACACGAAGTCATAAACTTCATCGAAATAACCATGAAAAACTCGAGAGTTGAATTAACTACAGGAGAAAAAAAAATAGGCTGAAACAAAGATCCAAAGAGGTATTTTCCAAGGAGATCCAATATCACCCCTACTATTCATAATTGCTATGATACCACTAAACCACATACTCAGAAAATACACGGCCGGATACAAACTTAGTAGATCGCAAGAAAAGATCAATCACCTAATGTACATGGATGGTATAAAACTATTTGCAAAAAATGAAAAAGCACAGGAAACCTAATACACACAGTTAGAATATACTGTCAAGACATAGGAATGGAATATGGCATAGAAAAATGCGCCCTACTCGTAATGAAAAGTGGCAAACGACATAGGACTGACGGAATGGAACTACCAAATCAAGACAAGATTAGAACGCTTGCAGAAAACGAGACCTACAAATACTTAGCAATTTTCGAGGCTGACACTATCAAACAAGTGGAAATGAAAGACAAAATTCAAAAAGAATATCTCAGGAGAACTAGAAAACTACTCGAGACAAAGCTCTCTAGCAGAAACCTTATCAAAGGAATAAATACTTGGACTGTACCCCTCGTTAGATACTCGGGACCCTTTCTGAAGTGGACCAGAGATGAACTTTGACAAATGGACCAAAGAACTAGAAAACTAATGACCAGGCACAAGGCATTACATCCCAGAGACGACGTTGACAAAAAATATGTACCAAGAAAAGAGTGAGGATGAGGACTTGCCAGAATCGAAGACAGCGTTGACATATCGATACATAGAAAAACACGAATGAGGATTGATTACGGCCATCAGAAACAATACTAACAACACGATATATAACAGAAAGACAATAACTAGGAAACAAAAATGGGAATGAAAACAATTCTATGGGCGTTTTAAACGACTAATAAACAACATCTCACACGACAAAAACTGGACATGGCTAAGAAAATGAAACTTTAAGAGAGAAACAGATTCTCTTCTGATGGCAGCACAAAACAACGCCATAAGAACCAATCATATCAAGGCGAGGATAGATAAGACGCAACAAAACAGCAAATGTAGGCTATGCAGTGACAGAGATGAAACCATCAATCACATAATAAGCGAATGCAGCAAATTGGCACAGAAGAAAATGACACATACAAACTCCTATGTGATTTTAACATACTAACGGATCACCTAATCTCGACCAGAAGATCGGACCTTATAATAATCAACAAAATCTGCAAAATTGTCAACTTTGCAGTCTCGGCTGACCATAGAATTAAACTGAAAGAATGTGAAAAGACAGATAAGTACCTCGACCTTGCTAGAGAATTGAAAACAACTATGGAATATGAAGGTGACAATTATACCAATTGTGATTGGTGCTTTTGGTACGGTAACTAAAGAATTGTTAAAGGGCCTAGAAGATTTAGAAGTTGGCGACCGAGTGGAGACCATCCAAACAACAGCATTAATGATGACGGCCAGAATACTGGGAAGAGTCCTGGAGACTTAAAAATTCTTGCTGTCGCTCAATCTCCAGTGAAAGACCATCAGCTGATGCTGATGTGAAAAACTCTAATGAGTAAATAATAATAATAATAATAATACATAACTGGCTAGGCAAAGTGACCCACTGGGAATTGAGCAAGAAATTAAAATTTGGCCAAAGAAACAAATGGTACATGCACAATCAAACATCTGTCCTGGATAATGACATGCATAAACTCCACTGGCATTTTGACATACAAACGGATCACCTAATCTCGGTTAGACGACAGGACCTTATAATGATTAACAAAAAAAAAAAGTAAATTTGAAAAATTGTGGATTTTGTGATGTGAAAAACTCAAGGAGTAAATAATAATAATAATATAAACCCTAAGAGATAAACTGAATCCCTTCTGATAACAGCACAAAACAACACCATAAGGACTATGTCAAAGCAGTTATAGACAAGAGCAAAAAAAAAAAGCAGATGTATACTATGTGGTGACAGAGACGAAACGATCATTCACATAATAAGCGAATGCAGAAAATGCAAAGAGAGTATAAGGCAACTGGATGGGCAAGGTGATCCACTGGGAATTGTACTCGAAGTTTAAATTAAACTATACGAACAAATGGTTTATGCACAACCCAGAATCGGTCCTCGAGAATGAGACGTACAAACTTTCCTGGGATTTTGAGATACAAACAAATCGTGTAATCTCGACCGGACGACCAAATCTAGTGATAGTCAAAAAGAAAAAAAAGAGAACCTGCCGAATAGTGGACTTCGCCGTTCCGGCTGACCCCTGGGTAAAACTGAAAGAAAGCGAAAAGAGGGATCAATACCTAGACCTAGCAAAAGAACTAAAAAAAGAATTATGAAAGTGACGGTGATACCATTTGTAATTGACGCCGTCGATACAGTCACCAAAAGATTGGTTCAGGGACTGGCCGACTTAGAAATAAGAAGACGAGTGGAGATCATCAAAACAACGGCATTGTTGAGATCGGACAGAATACTAAGTAGAGTCCTAGTGACTTGAGGAGACTTGCTGCCACTCAAGCTCCAGTGGAACACTATCAGCTAACGCTGGTGAAGACAACCATCAAATGAGAAAATAATTAGCGAAATCTCATGCAAGAAGACTTGGTCATGGTTAAGAAAGGGAAAACTCGAGAGAATAACTGAATCTCTTCTAATAGCAGCACAAAACCTTCACCATAGGGACAAACGACGTTAAAGCTTGAAATAGATAAAATGCAACAAAATTGCAAGTTTAGGTTATGTGGTGATAGAGACCAAATGATCAATCATATGATAAGCGAATGCAGTAAATTTGCGTCAAAAGAGTGTTAGACAAGACACGACTAGGTGGGCAAGGTGATTCACTGGAAATTGTGCAAGAAATTGAAATTTGACCATACGGACAAATGGTATATGCACAACTCAGAATCAGTCCTGTACAATGAGACGCACAAACTGGGATTTTGCGATAAAAACATTTCACCTAATGACCACACCTCGTGAAAATCAACAACAAAAAGAAAGGAAGAAGAAAACCTGCCCTCCTGGCAGTGTAAAATTAAAAGAAAGCGAAAAGAGAGATAAATATCTTGACCTTTCTTGAGAACTAAGAAAACTATGGAACATGAATGTGACCGTGATACGAATTGTAATTGGTGCACTTGAACTTATCCCCAAAGGATTGATAAAAAACTAGAAGACTTAAAATCAGAGAACAAATAGAGACCATCCAGAGTACAGTATTACTAATATCAACTAGAATACTGAAAAGAGTCCTGGACACTTGAGGAGACTTGCTGTCATTTAAACTCCAGAGAAAAACCATCAACTAACGCTGGTGTGAAAAACTTTCAATAATAATAATAAATTTTGATATGAATATAAAGAAAAGAGAAATGTTTGGAGTAGCACTTGCCTCTTTCTCTTCCTTTTTTTTTTATAGGAAAGTTTGGACTGTAAATAAAACGGGGGGACCAGAATAGAACATAAATGGTCAGTAAAAGGTAAACACGCCTCGAATTTTCTAAATTTGTTTTCTTCGTTTTTATGCTGAAATTTTTGCTTATTTCTAAATAGTGAAAAAAAAAAAAAAAAAAAAAAAAAAAAACACTGCCACAATTTTCCTTTTCATTTTTAGATATATGCATCGACTCTCTCCTCCCACAAGAAAACAAAAACAAAGAAAAAAGGTGAACATTTTGATAAGAATATTAAAAAAAAGTGATTTTAGAAGGAGCGCTTTAATCTTTCCTCCTTAAGTCACATGACTGAAATTTTTTGACAAAACGTCGTTTCAGCAAAAGTGGCAGTCAGAGATGTTTAAAGTAGTTTGCACATGGTGAAATGGTGGGCAAAGTTCGAGCATTGTAGAATACCACAAAATGGCTCAGATAAAGATTTAGACGAAACAGGTTTAGAAAAAAAATGACGGTTGGATGTTTACTTAGTTAAAACTTAGTAATTTTTTGTGGCCGCTTTAAGTGTCGTCTTTTTTGTAAGAATAGCAGGTCACAACTATGAAAGAAGCACAACTCCTAATCAACCCCTGGCCTTGGTATAGCCATAATATACTACCTATGAAAAATGATAAATCCAAATTTAAATCGGCAAGGGACCTAGACTATAGATCTCGGTGTCATGAACGCAGGTGCTCCTTTCATAGCCAACATGGAGGGCCTAGCAGCATCCTGCGAATGTTGATTGTCCTAATTTCAGGTAAAAAAACAACGACCAATTCAACTACTCGACTAAGAGACATCAACGAAAAAATGGACAAGAGAAGAGAACAAAAATGTGCTTCACTGTTATTTTCATTCTATGCAAATAGCGTACAGAAAAATAATGACAGAAATTTGAGCGGAATCTGTTAGATTTAATAAAAACTAATGATTTGCGGACCAAGCTAGAATGATATGAAAGAAAAACTGGTTTTCTGACCTTGAGATATTAGAAATATGTGGACAAGTGAATAGGAAAGAATATAAAGAAGATCCCCTGTCCGAATCGGAACTCTTAATAATGAAAAGCAAGAACCCCCTAACCTAATACAACGAGAAGAGATGAATCAAAAGATATTGGCGAAAGAAGG
The DNA here is from genome assembly GCA_963585895.1 of Sepioteuthis lessoniana. Taxonomy (NCBI): domain Eukaryota; kingdom Metazoa; phylum Mollusca; class Cephalopoda; order Myopsida; family Loliginidae; genus Sepioteuthis; species Sepioteuthis lessoniana. The sequence goes on from OY757942.1 coordinate 25,142,586, forward strand.
TAGACTTGAATGATACCGTAACAGGCTCAATCAATCAAACAAAACAAAACCTTCTAAAATAAGGAAAGAAAAGTCTACCAACAAGTAGGTGGAGAATACACGAGGACAAATCAACAATCGGATGCAAAGGAAGCAATGCAGTTTTGATGTAAAATATGGAAATTGAAAGTATATAGCAGAAAGGCTGAATGGATAAAATAACATGGACAAAGAATTACAAGGATTTGAGGATGGCCTTGAGACGGAAATATACCTAGTATCCCCCAGATGCAACAGTCATGAAAGTAACGAATTGGACGATATCAAGATGTTTGCAAAAAATGAATAGAACTGGAGAGTCTAATGCAAATAATAAGAATATTCAGCCAGGATACAGAAATCTAATTTGGAATAGAAAAACGTGCCATGAGCATAATGAAAAGTGGAAAAAGACATTCGATGGAAGAAATGGAATACCAGTAAAAATGTTGTGGTGTTTAGGGATCAAAATGAAGACACGCAGACAAGAGAAGTAAGATGAAAAAAAATGTTACTACAACAGAACAAATATACAGAATACAGATGTTATGCAACGGTTAGGAATGTCCTTCCGGTACTGTCAGGCAGCTTGGAGGTTATCGGTATTTGTCGCACGTCCCACCAACTGGATGAGTGTGGCACAAGGCCTTTTTAAAATGGGTCTGGGCGCAGAGCCGTAGCCCAGACACAACCGGCGGCTGCAAAAATGCCTCGGGCCCCGTCGGCATTCCTCTAAAAAGGAGCGCCTCAGACACCAGGCGATAAACCTAGCCCCTCCAAGGAGGGATAGAGCTTGTAGGGACGACCACTGACTCTAGGATGCCAGTCAAGGCACACATCGACCGACTGCCACTGGAACCAGAACACACCCGACCAGATCCGCGCACCGATAAAACGCGGTTGACCAAAGTATGTCCCAGCACAGCGCCTCCCAGAGAGTAGTGCATACACTCCACTCTGTTTGGAGGTTTTCTCGCCGAGTGTCAACTGGCTTCAATCTCAGGCCGAGTTATTCCAAAGACTCAAAAATGGTACTTGATGCTACCTTGCTTAACACTCAGCATTATAAAGTAAGGATCAATGGTAAAGTGGAGCAATCCAGGGAAAGGAGGAGCGCCCTCTCCTACACCTTGGTGTAGTAGCTATTGAAAAAGGAGCCTTCGGGTCATCCTCGACTACGATCGCCAACAACTTACAATTCATTTCAATGGAAAGAAAAGTCTACCATAACAAAAAACTTGTGAAAATAAATCATAATAAAATTCGGTGGTAAATTTCCTTCCAAACAGAATTAGATCTGTAGATAGATAGATAGATATTAATGGGCTGAGGTAGAAATATATTGCCTGATATATATATATATATATATATATATATATATGATACATAGATGGATATATCGAAACTGATTTAGATGGTAACAAATTTTGATAGACAGACAGACAGATAGATAGATAGATAGATCCTTCCAAACAATCCCACAACGGAAGAGGCTCAACTCTGATAATCCCGATACGTTATTTAGCCAAGCGTCAAATTCACAACTATTCAACGTTTTAAACAAAATCTATCTCTTCAAAAGATACATTTTGAATACATTTTGTATATTTTTTATTCTTGTTCTTCAATTGTCCTTTTATTTCTCACTGCTTCCCTTTTCATGAGAACATTTATTGTATTATATTCTTATTGTCTACGTTTTCTTTGAAGGTTTATGTCATTTTCTTAATGAGTCTATTATCGAGATGGCGGTCTTGAGAGTTGATAGTGGAGCCAAAGTGTTTATCCTGACTGTCGGGGCTTTTTACCTCAACTAATCCATCTTGCCAGAAAAAAGGAAACAAAGAAACCTACTCGCTCACAAAAATCTAATAAGAAATTGCCTCCCCAAAATCAATGAGGCAATGTTATCCTGAGTTGAAACACCTGTTCTTATCTGAAAGAATTAATGCAACTAGACATAACGACTTTCAATTCAATTCTCTTTTTATCTGGTCTTATTTCTCATTTCGCCACCTTTTTTCTTTTTTCCCTACTTATCTATCTATCTATCTATCTATCGCCTGGTCTATTTGTCTATCTATATAAAATTGAATCAATATTTCTATATTCTGACAGTTATTCAATTAATTTTGAACTTAAATTTTCATTGTATAACATTCAATCTATGTCAGATAATATTAATCAAGAATAAATTAACATAAAGGAAAATAATTCCTTGTTGTATGGAATCAATTATTCCTACAGCGATAAATACATTGCTTATATATATATATATATATATATATATATATATATATAATTTAAGTGTATGTGTATGTTTAATCAATGTTGTGATAATACCAAAGACACGGAGAAAAAGAATCAATTAAATTCAAAGGTGTTCGGAATTCCAGAAGGAAAAATCCCATCATAAAGTATTGGAATTAGCAGCAAAAATAACTGAAATAGAATAGAATAACTAAAATTATCAGCGTCGCTGCTTAGGTGGAGTTCAACATGACTGTTTGCCATCATTTTTCTGTTTTGTTTTGCACTGGCCGAAAAGAAAGAGAATCTCTCTTTCCATACAGACACCACATAAAAGGAAGGCCGTAGAATGGATCGATTGAAATGTCGTGATGATAATATCAAAAGACTCAAAATCGTGATTCTCTTATCTGAAAACATTTTCTAATATTAACACTATGGCTGACGCATTTTCCAGCTAAAAATGACTGTTTCAAAAACGTTACTTTAAACCCATAAATTGTTTTCATAATCAATGGCAACTTTCTTTTTTACCGATTTACATATTTTCTATTCTATTTATTTCACAGTTTCTATTTTATTGTTTTTTTTACTTTTCAATTTATTTTTATTATTTTCTCAATTATTTTTTTTCTGTTAACCATATTAGAACTCGTAAAGAAATCATCATCATCATCATGTCGTGAAGAAAGACCCTTCATATTCGTCCTCTTTTCACTAAAACCAAATTAAAGAATATTCTTGTTTTTGTATCTGTCAAAAAAGAAACAATTAGATCTTAAGAATCATTAATATAAACAATATTACGTGGACATCTTCAGTTAAAAAATTACTCATTAAATTGTCAGTAGATTAATTGAATTGTGTGAGATGCTTTCGTTAAGGAAGACTTTTTATTTACTTATTGTTTTGCTTTTTTTTCTACATATATTTTCTATCCTTGAGGGTATTTAGACTATTGTCTTCATTATTATATTCACAACGTCTCGGCCGATGCATACTTCAGCCTTCTTCAGGAGGTTTCATGTCGAAGTCAGGAGCCTAAACAGAACTTAAAACCGAACCCTTTATTTAATATAATTCACGAAGGTAGATCTTTCTAATTCCGTTAACCACGATCGGGTACAAGTATTAAGCAATGGAAAGTATTGCTTGTTACTTACCTTGAACCTACAACATTCAGATGATTTCATTTAGAAACTCTTTTCAATCAAACGCCAATATTAGTTGTGCCATGTGTCCTACAAGACACATGGCAGAGTGAAATTTTAGGACTTATAATCCTAATGTCTTCATATGAAATAGTACTCACGACAATCATCAACGATTTTTACCTAAGCTCATACTGAAATTTTTTTCTCATGGAGCTTTTTTGACTATTGGTTCCCATTGCAATAAGAAGCTGTCATCGATGAAGACAGCAGTCTGAATATTCTAAGTAATAAAAAATCATTAAGCTTCATGTAAGAAATTTAGTTAAATATTTTTAAAAAGATTTTATTATTATCTGAAGAATTCTAATGATTTAGAAGGTTGTGTAATGCATTAAATCTACGATTTAATCATGTAATATTTTAAATTGCGGAGGGGGATGTCCTCGTGGTGTAATGGTTAAAGCGATGGACTGCAGAAGCGTAGTAAGCGAGTTCGTACTCCAGTCGCGCTATTACGTTCACTTTCGGGCAAATACACTTGGGAAAGGTATGGACTCCCTTATTCTCCCAGCTATGGGTTAAATAGTACCACTACAGTTCTTCTAGGAGGATAGCTTTGGCATTAAATAACCTACAAAGGTTGATATGCCGTTAAAGAACCAAACCAAACTATCGTATATTGCAGTTCTATCGCTTTGGTGTTAGTTTGCCAGTGTCTTGTTTCTTTTTGTATTTCATGTTCTTTTTTTTTTTTGCTTTTTTGCTTTTTTTCTAATATTTGTTTGTAGCGGAGTTGGTAAAAGCGTACTTTTTTACCTTTTAAGGTAAAATTATGCCCTCCCCCCATGAAGTGATTGAATTTGATAATTAATTTAGGGTAAATGCTCATTCTTTCTTTCTTTCTTTCTTTCTTTCTTTCTTATTTTTGGCCGTACTAGTTCGACTTATTCTAAAAATAAAATAAAATAAAATGAAATAAAAATAAACGGTAAAGAAATTGAAGCTGCTAGCGATATTGAAGCAAATAGCAAAATTTATATTTAAAAATGCGTTTTCTTTTCGTTTTCGCTTTTATTATACGCAGTCGAAAAAATAAGACCTTTTTTTCTCACAAAATTTAAAGACCGTAAAATGAACCAACTGAAACTTTTTGAAGATAATATCAAACGAAAGTTTTTTCAAATATCAATACATTCATTGCCGCCTTTCATAAATTTTGGTAACTCCTTGTGTCGCATTGAGCGCCTAATAATGGCTTCACTTTGTTTCTGAGTTGTGAGTTCGATCCCCACTAGGTACATTATCCTTTCTGCTTTGTGCTAAATTAAAGATATGATTAGTGTTTTTTTTATGTTCGCTACTCACATAGGTCACCTTTTAGTTAATAATAACCAGGCATACTGAAAGCACAACTTCCTACTAGATGACTAAAGTTAATGTGTCTGTTTAGTTTAAAGATAGGTGACCGCTTAATAAAAGTAGGTACTATCAGTAAACTGATGCATGTGTGTAAGTTTAAGAGAAAATTAGTAAATAATAATCAGACATACCAGGTATCACCAGATCACTAAAGTTAAACAACGATGTGTCGGTTCGATATTTACGAGAATCATTAAATAAGTTTCCAGACTTTTTTCGTATGGTCACTTTTATTGCTAGTACACACATGAAACTCACACACATACACGCACGCACACATATATATATGTATATATATATATATATAAGAGAGAAAATGCTATATATACATACATATATATATATATATATATATATATATATATATATATATATATATATATAGCATTTTCTCTTTTAAACATGCCTGATTAAATTAATCTCATCAGTCGGGCTAATCTTATAGCTGATCCGTAAAATTCTTTCAACGAATCGTTTAATATCTGGATAGACTGAAGCCAAAATGACGAAAGATTTCCCAAACAACAATTGGCCCCGGCTGGAACCATCTTCGATAGAACGAACATTACAATAACAAACACAAGGAAGAAACGTATTCATTTATATTAAGAGAACAAGGAACAACATGTAGGAACGGAATTTACAAAAGCGATTTTTTTTTATTGGGGGTAAGAGGAAGAATTCGAGGGAAAATGTTGAAGGCATTTCATAACGGTGCTGCAAATTTGAAATTGAAAAAATACGCTGCCTATTTGTATTCATTTCATCTAGATAAGAAGCGGCAAGTACGAAAACTTAAGTGAATCAATTCTAAAATAGGCTGAAGCAAGGCTTTTGTCTTACTTAATAATATATATATATATATATATATATGGGGGTGTATGTGTGTGAGCGTTATCGAAGATATGGGTGGGTGTGTATGTTTGTGTGTTATTGAAGATATGCGAATGTTGAGATTTACGAGAATCATTAAATTAGTTTCCAGACTTTTTTCGTATGGGCACTTTTATTGAGAGTACACACATGAAACTCTAGTCCCCTTTGAAGTAATCTCCTTAAGCTGCAATCCACTTGTTCTACCGTTCCAACAACTTCTGGAAGGTCCCATGGAAGTCCTCTTGTGTGAGCGTATCAATGACCTTCGTCACAGCCTCTTTCATCTCTTCAATTGTCTCATAACGACAGCCTCTGAGCTTAGGGAGTAACCAAAAGTCACAGGGAGCAAGTTATGGACTATAGGGAGGGTGAAGAACTGTCTTGATGCCCATCTTGGTCAAATAGTCTGTGACAAGGATGGAGTTGTGGACTGGTGCATTGTCCTGGTGAAAATTCCACTGACCCGATTTGAAGAGTGCTGGCCTCTTCCGACGGAATCTCTTCCTGATCTCCCTTAAAACCTCAACACAGTAATCCTAACCCTAACCCTTTGGCCAATAAACTCTGGTGTATTGACTTCCTTACTCCTCCCACTGCTCTCATCATCCCTCACAGACTCTCTGCCTTCCTTGAATCTCTTATGCCACTCAAAAACTGATGCTCAATTCATTCAAGATGGTCGAAAAGCAGTCTGAAGCATTCCATACGTTTCTGTGGTATTTTTTCAAAGTTTAAAACAGAATTTTATTGCATATTGTTCTTCTAAAGTGTCCTCACGTCCAGATTGCTTTTTTGAAATTCACCAGCTGTGACAATCCTGCTGTACCAGTTCATTTGAACCTGAGATTATAAAAATTGGCCAGCCATCTCATAAGATGTATAGCAATAATGTACTGAATTTTCATAGTCTATGACAATTTTATATGCCTGTACAAAAAAGTCTGGAAACTTATTGAAGGCACCACGTAAATAGCTGACCGTTTAGTATCAGCAGGTTCCATCAACAATCTGAGACCAGTGTGTTACACTAAGTAGATCTTAATATATAGCAATTTGAGACCTGTATGCAAGACCAAGCAAAGCTTAATAGATAAAAAAAGAATAAGACAGATTGATAGATATCAATCTGAGACCTGTGCTTCCGCATAATTAAAGCTTATTTGTCACTCTAAACAAAGCTTAATAAATAAAACCGTCAATTTGAAAGTGTCTGATCTTACTAGATCAACAAAGTTAAGCACCGATTAACATCAAATTTTATCTATCACTCTAAGTTAAGAATACAAAAATACACACATATGGATATCTACGTGTGTATTACTTTAAGATAAGTGCAAATATCGTTTCGTTTAAAAACTATAATATCCATATTTACTAACCCCTCCGTTCGGGCAGGATATAACACAAGGTCAATTTTTAAGCGTAGTTTAATAAGTTTGAATTCAGAGTTTTCCTTCTTCACCAAGGCTGAAGAACTCAGTCTGCCCTACTATTTACCCATAGCTGGAGGGAGAATAATTGGATTCATATCTTTCTCAAGGGTATTAGTGCTATGTGAAATGTAATTAGTCTATAATATCAGTGTCGAAACTGAAACGGCGCTGCTTACAAAAGTAAATGAAATAGCACTAAATACAAAAAAACCTTGTGAAACCAATATAATAACATTATCAAAAAAATAGATAAATAAATAAATAAATAAAATAAATAGCTAAATAAAAAATAAATAACTAAATAAAAGATCACCAAATCTCAACTTTCCCAAGTTTTATAATATTTTGACTATTACGTATACCTTTTATCACCAACAACATTTACTTGATAATTGAAAGATTTTAAAACTTAGAGTGCTGCTTTGGGCAATTTTTTCTTTCTAATAATAACGATGATATCACACACACACACACACACACACACACACACACACACACACACACACACACACACACACACACACACACACTCATATATATATATACTTATTTTTTCTATTGAATATATTTTTCTTTCTCTCATAATTTCTTCTCAATTACCTGTCACCAGCTGTATATATATACATATGAATATTAAAAATATCTTAGATCATGATGCACGAATATTGTTCATCGCTATTGTTCACAGTGGATCGATTGGACGATGAAGATTCTGAATGGAAGAGAAAATTCTAGATTCATTTCCCTAAAGCCCTGCCTGTCAACCTTCTTGAAGAATTGTCTATTACTTGCTCTTCTCTCTAACGCTTGGGTACGGAAGGCCTTGCCTTAACGTTGATCCATCTCTCACATTGGGAATTCATCATGTTCAACGCTAGTCGATAGTTCTGATTCCTCATCTGACAGACAAATAAGGTTGGTAATGCCACAGAACCATATTTTTCATAAGAGTAAGTTTGCCAAAGACAGGAAAATCCGAACCATCCTCATATTGACTGGTTCAATTAAAAATACCATTAAAGGAATATATATTGAAAAAATAAGATCCAATGTACTTAACGGATATATTTAGGTATTATTATGACCAAACTTTACAGAATTATATCGTTGTAACCGAAAATATGAACATGCCAAAGTCCCAAAATAAGTACATACGAAGTTATTTCAAAGAAATATTTGGCATGTTCTGCTTTATGTTTTGTTTTTACTACTGTTTCTAGGGTAAATCAATTTTACCTTACCGGATTTTTGTACAGTGACTGAAATATTTATCAACTCAGGAAATTTTTAACCTCTCAGTTTAAACTCGTTGTTTGATGATGTTATCTTCTGTTTAGAAGAAA